>JAEANM010022118.1:0-11680 GCA_017656035.1 Myanophis thanlyinensis
GGGTCCAGGGTGGGCTTCTTGAGAAGAGGTCTCACCACCGCCTCTTTCAAGGCGGCAGGTAAGACACCCTCCCTCAAAGACGCGTTGATAATCACCTGGAACCAGCCTCATGTCACCTCCCGGGTTGCTAATAGCAACCAGGAGGGACAAGGGTCTAATAGGCATACCACATGATATGATTGATGTAGGAGAGAGCGGAAGGATTGACAAAAGGAAGGTGCTTCTTCAGCACCTCTGAGCCTTGCAGACAACAATTCTTTTGGTTCTGTTGAATTCACACTTTCACTTCTAAATATGTTCTTAGAATGTTTGAAATAGCACTAGGAGAGCAACAATCAGTAGTATTGCTATGCTCCATGTGCTAGCATTAAGGTGCCTGCAGCTTCTGTGGTTCTCCATCACTAAACCGATGTAATCTGCCAATTAAGTTTGTGTTTTCTAATTTAAATGGGAATTCTGGAAGGTGTAGTCCCAAACGCTCAGTGTCCGAACTGGAAAAGGCTAACCATGTTAAAAAAAAAAAACTAATTAGAACAAGAAGCAGTTACCATCTGATAATAGCATCAGAAAATCTTGGTTTTTTATTGTATTATTCATGTTGTACACTTAAAGCATTCCACCCCTCTATTCAGCAGAATGATCTAAAGTAGGACATTTGTCCAAACTTGGCAAATGTCTAGGAAGATTCTCAGTCATCCAGCTCATGGTTGTCCTAAAGATGCTTTTTCAAGAGGCAACTGGGCTTTTTTTTTTTTTTAATATTCTCTTCTCATCCAAGAAGCTTCTTTAGCTCTGAAGAAGAAGATTCTTGGGTGAGAAGCAGAATGTCTTCCAAGAAAAACCAGAAAATCTAGTTGCCTCTTGAAAAAGCACCTTTGGGCCAAACTTGACAAATTTAAGATCTGTGGACTTAAAAAATCTGTGAACTCCAAGAATTCCCCAGCTAGCATTTCTAGGCTTGAAGAATAAGGGAAACTTTGAGAAGAGTAAAGCACAAGTCTTTGAACATCCACTCCTAAACATGGATGGATGGATAGAATGGAAACAGTTAAGGTAACTGATAAAATGACTTCCGTTGTCCAGACTCTCAGCAGATTTTGTGGAAGTCTCCAGTTTTTGAAGTGAGCTGTGTGCTAGAAAGAAGAGGATGGTCAGGATATTTGTATGATGAGGTCCTTCCCTGAATTGACTTCTCTGATGCTTACACAGTATACACTTTTTTGATACCTATTGCTTTCATTTGCTGATATTTTCTTGGTTGGATAAAATATGCCTTTCCTCCAGCTACAGGGTAGAAGTCCCCATGATTTTCAACTTGCCAGCTGCAGGAGGAGTGAGGTTGTCATTGGATCTTTCAGTCTTGACTCCTTAGAAGAGGCAGCAATTGGCAAAGCGAAAATCTTTACCCAAAAATGTAGCTTGATTGATGTGATAACCAGATTAAGGGAGGGAAGCACAGGCCCCTCATCATCCACAGCTTTTGATCTTCAGTCCATCAGAGAGAGATAATGAGTGATGGTGCCAAGTTTCTACTATTTTAAGTAGTTGAAGCACAAAGGAGCAACAAAGACCTATTGGTAGGTGATCAATACTTGTGTTGTAATTAGGGCAAGAGAGGAAATTTAGCTCTCTCTTTTTTTCTTATGGCAGTTCTCATTCTGGAAGATATGGTGGAAGATCATTTGTTTTCAAAACTGTTTCAAAGAAAAGAATTTCCAAGAAACATTTTCAAATACATTGTGGTGTTGTTCCACATTGTCCTGGCATGCTTTTCTCTCCAAAGGTGAGCTTTCCTACATTAATTAAATCCCAAAGGAAAATATAATGAGGCAACTCATTTTATTGCTTTTTTTTCCTCCAGCATCCTGATATTCTGAAATTGGTAGAGAATTTCTGCTTCAGGGAAATTGTCCATCTGATTTACCTGATTGCAAATTTGGTGGAAAATTTTTTGAAAGGTTCTTTGTGCCCATTTTGGGTTGTTGCATTTTAAAAACTAGCATTTTTTTTAAAAAGTGATTTTAATTGAGCAAACAAAGATAAATCAAATGAGAACAAATGTAGTCATGGTCATTGATCAGAAAACTTACATAATAAATTACATTTGATATAAAAATACAGCAAATTTCTTATGTGAACAAGATCGGCTTTGCAGATAGCGGTCACTTTTCAGCATTTTGGATAAGATCAAGTGTAGAAAAACATATAGATACAAATGTTAGCTTTCACGTTGTTAGAGTTGTTGGCTAAATGTATGTATGTATTTCACCAGGAATCTTTCATTGAAATTGTTTTTGTTTAACTATAATTTTATCATTGAAAAGTGAATAATTTAGTGGGATACAAATTTAATTAATGGTGAAGAAAAAGAAGGTAACACAATGATACCCCCATTTAAAAATAAACATATTTTATTATATATTTATATATATTTCTTATACAATATATAAATATTGTAGTGAATTAGTTAATGCGTACTGCAACCATTGCAGGTATCACAAAAAGGTGTGAATGAAATGGAAGCATCCCTAAAATGAGGAGAATGCAAGATTCCAAAGGTACTTACACTAAGTCCATAGCCCACTGAATTGATTCTGCTTGTTAACAAGAGGCACCTGTTCACAAATCTATGAAAATCGGAAGAAATGCACTTCCGCTAATGGGATCTATATCAACTCACCACAGCCAACTTGCCACGGGCAACTTGCCATGGCCAACTTGCCATGGGACAACTCACCGCAGGAGGAGAGTTATACTAATGTTGAAGGAATAGTGGAATAGAATCATTAAAGAAAGGATGCCAAAGGAAGGACAAAATGAAATGTGAATGACAAAAATTCAAATAAGTTTTTAACTCTTTTAAATGATTGAATTGATGAATTGTCCCACAGTGAGTTGTCCTATGGCAGATGGCCATGGTGAGTTGTCCCATGGTGAGTTGGCTGTGGTGAATTGGCCATGCAGAGTAGACTATAGTGTTGGCTATGGCGAGTTGTCCTATTCTGCCAGCTTTGGATACGACCCAGGTTTGAACTGTGCTGTACACTTCAGATGAAAATGTCTGACTATTTATTATTTAATAAATTTATTAGTTGTCCATTTTGCTACAAGGCAATTATGGGTGACTGACATAAACAGTTAATGTAAGTTAAGCAGAAATATATATTGGTCAGGTCCCTTTCAAACTGAGCTGAAGATAATATGCTGCTCACTACACATAGGTGATGACAACAATATGTGACATTAGTATGGAAGGAATTATGGTTAGAATGTAGAGGTTAAATTACTGCTTAGTGACACCAGCTGTTAAATTGGAATAATGAATAATCTGACCATCTGTGTAATTCCTGTATTACATCAGAGAAAAAACATGGCATCAATGTTAAATTGACAACTTTCCTAATTTTATTAATGTTTGGAGAATAGGGAGAAAGTAGTACATCTAACAGAACAGGAATGAGTAAGTGGAGATACTCTGACACAAATACTAATTAAAATAACATCCCGTTTAGAAAGTTGTCATGGCTTGTTAGGCAGTTCACATGTTATGAATAGTAGTATCATCAGTTATAGGAACTATCTTCAATCGTGGAGAATATTACATACTCTTTAAAAAAAATAAAAAAATATTCAAATGTTGTAAAATGAGTTAATATTTCTTAAATTTGAAATATTAAATTCATAAGATAATTATTTCCATTCTTTTTTTCTGTACTAATGATATTTAAAGTTTTCAGACTTGCTTTTTGAAATATCAGGGTGCCCTTTCTTCTTTCATGTTCCTAAACAGAGGTACCTGCTTCCCTATATTACAAGTTGACTTCTGTACTCCTTCTACCTGGATGTGAATAGGTTTTAGCTTCTGGAGACTAATGGGCTTCCTTATGCAGTTGGCTGGGCACTGTGGGAAGACTGCTGGATGAAAACCTATGAAGAATGGTTGCAGGAATTGGGTATGTCTAGTCTAGTGAAGAGAAGGACTAGGCGAGATGTGATAGCAGTGTTCCAATGCTGCTATGGGAGGGACTGCCACAAAGAAGAGGGGTGTGTGTGTCAACCTATTTTCCAAAGCACCAGAAGGCAAGGTAAGAACAAATGGATGGAAATTAATTAAGGAGAGAAGCAACCTAGAACTAAGGAGAAATTTCCTAATGGTGAGAACAGTCAACCAGTGGAATGGCTTGCCTTCAGAAGTCCCTTCCAAATACTGTTAGAAATTTTATCAGAGATGGGCCAAAGGTCCTATCCAGCAGGACACTACTCACCATATGCCCTTATGTCCTTCTTTCCTGTTTTTAGGAGAGTACAAAACACATGTGAAAAGTTGAGGTGTTTCATGTGCCTCCTTCCTTCCTTCCTATCCCTCCCTCTCTCCTTCCCTTCCCTCCGTCCTTCCTTCCTTCCCTACCCAACACAAACTTTCTGGAAGCATCAATTACCCTTTCTCTGCCTCCCAACCAGCCAACTCAATGGGGAAAGGGGCTCCAACAAAAAGCAGAAGAATATGGGAGCTGCTACTGTACATCTGTTAGCATGGCATGGGGATGGGGATGAGTTTGAAGGGTACAGTTTGGTTTTTAGTAGAAAGAAGAAAAAAGTTTTGAGCCTTAGAGGAAGAAGATGACAAGAAATAATGAGCAGCTGGATTGTTGAGGCATCTAGAGAAAGAAGAGAAGAACACAGAGCATGCCAGTTGGCAAAAAAAAAAAAAAAATAGCATTAAAGCAAATAACTGAAAAGCAATAGTTGGAGCTTGCCACTAAGTGATTCCTTGAGCAGAAAATAGCTTCTTCTTTTTTTTTTGCACAATTAGGATTATGAATATATGCACCTGACAGAAGCCATCAATATACATTGCAGCAGGTTAGAATCGGAAGGTGGAAATGGCTGTGATCTATTTGAATTCCACTATGCTTATCAAAAATTCCAACATATTGTCAGAATAAAAATAGTTTTCCATTGCTTTTCTGGAAATTCATGGTTTGCCAGCAGCCTGGTATATCTTTTTGTGCTCTCCCATCCAGTACTAACCAGGTTCAATCCTGCTTAGCTTCTAAGCTCAAGTAAGGTTGACCAGAATGTGGTGAGGAAGGCTTTTCCTCAATTAGACCTAATGCACCAGCTGTGATTCTGCCTGAGTGACTCCACTTGGCAATAGTTATCCACATCTTATTGATATTCCATTTTTTATTATTGTAATGTGCTCTATAGGGTTAGCTTTGAAAAGTAATGGGAAGTTGCAAACTTGCAAAATGTAACAACCAGGCTGCTAACTGGTCCAGAAATCATAAAAGGCCTGCATTGAAAAATTACTTGCATTATTTGGCCCAATTTAGTGCCAAGAGTTCCCCACAGTCTCTTGGCATCAAGAACATTTGTTGGGAATTTAATTGTTAATTAATTGTAGTGTAAACATTTTTGCTTGCTAGATTCTTGTTTCATTTTTAAAATTTTGTTGGCTGCCTTGAGGACTCACCCAAATAGAAAGGTTTGGTGTAAATTAAATAATAATCTCAATGCTGCTGTAACAACTGCCATAGGGCTCCCTACTTTGTCCTCCTTACAATTTCCAAACTGAAGATGCATTACTTAGCACTTGCACTAGCACTTAGACTTATATACCACTTCACAGTGCTTTACAGCCCTCTCTAAGCAGTTTACAGAATCAGCCTATTGCCCCCAACAATCTGGGTCCTCATTTTATCAAGCTCAGAGGGATGGAAGGCTGAGTCAACTTTGAGCCTGGTGAGGATTGATCTGTCAAATTGCAGGCAGCCGGCAGTCAGCAGAAGTAGCCTGCAGTACTGCATTCTAACCACTGCACCACCGCGGTTCCTTGTGGATGAGGGATTATGGAAGTTGAAACATCTGGGTAGGCCATTTACAAGAAACACTTCGAAAGGGCTGGTTTTGGAAACACAACATTTACAGCTTCTGGTGTAAACCTCATGTGTTGGGATTCATCTTTTCAGCACCCCATAGTTCTGCAATTTGCAAAGAGAAATGTACAATGTTCTCTCTTAATCAGTCAGTAGCAATCTTTTTGTGAAATAAGATTGTTGCAGCAGGAAAAAAAAAGTTTTTATAAGCTGGTTCCAACTTTCCTTTCCTTCTTTCTGCTCCATTAGCCACAAAGGAGTCTACATTATAACAAGCACAACCTAAATAGCTAACCCACCACAATTCACTTAGGTCTTGTTTAAAAAATGTTTAACTTTGCAGGCAAATCTTTTATGGCAATAAACGCCAAAAATGTGCTACATCTTTCCTCCTGAGGTTGACCTCTGTAATTTTCTTCACAACTTTATAATCTAATTTTTAGCTTTGTGAAAAATGCTGAATTTACTTCATTAATAAAACAACTTGCTCCTAATTAGGAAATCTTTACCACTCTTAAGTCCCAAATCCAAACCATGGTACTGAGCAGTGGTAGCTGAAGCCAGAAGGTGGATTATAGGTGCAACCAACTAAATCTGATTTTGTACTGATGTTACTCCAGATTTTTTTTTTTTTTGAAGGGGCTTTAACAATTTGGCATAATATGATCTCTCCATCTCTTTCATGATGTAGCAAGATATTGTTTTAAAAATTGAAGTTATTCAAGGTGTATATAATAAATAATTCAGATAATTCAAACGATAATTAAATTTAAGGCATATGACATCTTTTCCAAGTTTACACGGAATCCTCAGAAGGTGAAATGTCTGTAATGAATAGCAGGGAGGTAGTGTGAGTACGTTCTGAAACATTCCTTACTAATCATTTTTGAAGTTGCACAGGCCATGTTCTTCCCATTTTGCAGCAGTATATGAAATGGAAAGTAGCTATAGGGATATTGTATGCACCCCTGTGATGTCATGCTATTTATAAAAATAGTGTCTTCTCTATAGAAATGAGAATTTGCTTCACTTTTTCTTCAGTTTCCTCCAAGAAAAAAAAATCAGATAGGAGAACTAGTTATCAAAAACTATTTTCTTCTTTTGTTGACTAAATTTCTAGCTGAAAGAGTCTTTTGTTCACTACCTTATGAGCAGGAAATTATTCCTAATCAGACCAAAAGGATCAGATTTCTAGGAACAAGATTGGCTTCTTTCCCTTAAGAGTTCACTGATCCAAGTACACATGTTATGCTGTTAGTAACTGAGGGGAGAAGACCTTTCGAATCTGACATAGTGACAAGAAAAAAATGTGCTTTAACATAATTGAAGAAATAATTATCCCTTAGACCTTTGATTGTCCCTTAAACCTTTGATTGTTTCAAGTGCTTAGTTTTGTCTAGCACCTGGTTGAGATTGATAATGGTTCGTGGATTTAGATTTGGCCTTTAAGAATTCTGGGTCTGCCATGCCTCTGTCCGAATTAAGAGAATTTGACAATTTATATATTTCTGTGAGAATTAGGTATAGGCATTGCGAAGAGTGAAACAAGTAGGGGAATATAATGACTTTTCACTTTTGTAAAGTGATCTCTAGTCCATATGTACCTTTGTGTCCATATTATGTGTTACGATATCATAATGTGCATTTAATTATTTCAGCAACATTTTATTTAGGCGTAAATGCTAATGCATGTAGGTATGCATTTATACACATTTATTGTGGATAAGCAGATCTTTTTGGTAGTACAAGTCTTAGACTGTCTGTTTTCCTATCTACATGAGAAATATAGCTATGTGAGAACTCATGAATACATGCACCCAGAACATTCGTATTAGTAGTCAGAATTGTTATTTTTAGATATTGGGAATGAGTAAAGTTTGTATTACTACCAATATAAAACATAACTGTGGTGGACGTAAATGTATGGAATGCAAACTGGATAAAGATATAAACAGGTTCAAACATCTGCTCATCTGTAACTGTGGTTTCTTATACTTTTGTCAGCAAAATCCTCAGCACAATAAATGTTTATTAATGACATTATCATCCTTTTTGGACTAGGTTACATCATCATAAGCTCTCTTATGGGAACTGTTGAAGGTACTTCTATTATTGGCCTCCATGTCACCATTTCTGTCTTCAGCTACTCGTCACATTTTTCTTCATTTTCTCAACTGGTTGCACTCCAGGAATTCTTCAATAAAATTGCCATGCTTGGTCTCAAACACATGTGGAACTTCCAGGTTGGGGGAAAGCATTCTATGGCATTATTGTAAAGAGAAGAAAAGAGTCCCAAAGGAGCTTTTTTTCAGAAAGCAATTGGACTTTCTTGTTTTTTCTTTCTTTGAAGATGTTTCACTTCTCATTCAAGAAGCATCTTCAGCTCTGACTGTATGGTAGGGAATGGAAAGATTTATATTCCTTGCAGACAGCTGGTCAATTGCATCCTTTTAGAGCAGTGTTTCTCAACCTTGGCGACTTTAAGATGTTTGGACTTCAACTCCCAGAATTCCTCAGCCAGCAAAGCTGTCTTTTTTTTTTCAGTCAGAGCTGAAGAAGCTTCTTGGATGAGAAGTGAAACATTTTCAAAGAAAAAGAGCATCTGTATTGACCTGATGTCATTGGGGAAATGTGAGATAAAATGTTTTCCTTTTTTTAATACCACATTTATTATTTTTATAAGTAACTCAAGGCAGCAAACATAACTAATCCTCCTTCCTCCTTGTATTTTTCCCCACAACCACCACCCTGTGTGAATTGGGCTTAGAGAGTGATTGGCCAAGGCTCACCCAACTAGCTTTTATGCCTGTAGAAAAGAATGAAGGCAGGCTATAAATAAATAGACAATCAAGTGAATAAATAAATAAAATAAATACATATTGGGCCAATGGGCAATTGTGGATTGGTGACATTACAGTGACAACTAGAGACCAAGATAAGACAAATGAATTCAATTTTGTCCTTCGGAGATGTACTTCAAGTAGTGGAGAGGGCCACAATAAAGAAGTGATCTACAAACTAAATTTGCTTTTGGTAGGCATTCAAATAAAAAAATACTTTCGAACCACATTTTTAAAGATATATGGCCATTAGGATTTGAACTAAAGTTTTTGGAGGTTTATTTATATGCAAGTATGCTGTTCTGGTTAAAGGGTGGGGGGGTGGAACTAGCCCTGAAGACATCCAGTTTCAAGCTGCTTCTCACTCACAGAAGCAGCTATTGTCTTTCAGCCCAACCTACCTCCTAGGATTGCTGCTATGATAAAGATTGGAAGAAGGATGTCAATGTTCAGTCTGGCCTAATGGTTAGGGCAGCAAGCTAGAAACTGGCAGGCCATGAATTCTAGTCCTGCCTTAGACATGATGGGTGACCTTGGGCCAGTCAGTCTCTCTCAGTTCAGCCCACCTCACAGGACCACTGTATGGCAAATAGGGGGACAAAGGAGTATTGGTTATATTTGCTACTTTGAATTATTTATAAAAATAATAAAGATGAGATAAAAAACATCTATGTATGCTGTCTGCACCCTGGGAGTAAAGAAAGGATATAACTCTAGCCAATAAATACACATATTTTTAAAAACTCCTAGACAGTGAGAATCTGAGAGAAACTACTTTAAAAAAAAATTAAAAAAAAATAGCGTGGATGATTCATTCACAAAGAAATTTGGGGAATAACGCAAAGGTGTTCCGCTTTGTGGCAGCTTAAGAATGAGGCCTATTCAAAACAACATCCTTATCATCACTACCATCTCTCAGATCGCCAGCACATCTGCTCTTTCTTTTTCCTACTTTAATTCCTGGGTATTCTAGAAGAAAAAATGCAATGACTTCCTAAGGGTTAACAGAATAACAAGGAGGTTGGAGGTTGGAAGGAGGTGTGTGTGGGGGGGGGGGGGGAGAGAATTATGGTAGGGATATTTTTCCCCCCTGGTTGTTGTTGTTTCTTAGGAATGCTAAGCCATAGGAAGGCCCTAAGCTTTGTTTTTTGCCCTGTCATTCTAAAGGAGGTGAGGGTGGATTAGAATGGCCCTGTGGGGCCTCAGCACAGAACCCCTGTAGGTAGAGCTGGGCTTTCAATCTTCTGACCAGCGGAGCTGAAACGAAAATGCGGGCGGGCAGGGTTCCCACGTTCTTTGACAGTTTCCTGCTGCAGATAGAGTCCCCTCCTCTCTTTCTCTCTACCCTGGCCAAAGAATGGATAATTTGCCTCCCCTCCTCTTGGATACGGACGGTTAGATATTATTGGGCAAGGAGCAAGTGAGGCCTTCTTCTAACCTTAATCCAACGCCAATAATTTCACTTGAGAATTCCAGGGAAGCAATTATTTTTCCTGGCTACAATGACGATCAAACAGGCCCTAATGGACAGAGGCAGAGAGGTCATCTCAATTTTCCCTTACTTTCTACCCAGACAATATGTGGACTTTGTGAAAGGCCAAGAGCTCCTTTTCTCTGCGCCCCTTTGCTCTCCCTGCTACAAACGTTGTCAATTATTTTGTTACAGAATTAATGTGGCATTATGTGGGCTTACTCTGGGCGAGTGTGTGTGTGTGTGTGTGTGCTGGTTTACAAATATTATAAATAGGATTTAAAAAAAATATATTTAAATTTGTGGCAATAAGGTTGAGCCAAAGTTAGGAAATGGTTTGCCAAATTCCACTCTTACTAAATGCTTATAACTTTCTCCCACTCAAAGTATAAAACGGCTTAATTTTATCCAATTATGTTTTCTAATTTTTTGCAAGACTGCTCATTATAAGTGTGAACTAATTTCTTGTTGTTACTGCTATTTTTCTTCCTTAAGCCTTTGAAAGCAAACATGTACTTTAGTCTAAAAGAATTAGGGAATTTTATGTCCATCTGCACAGAATAACATTATATAGTCACATATTCCAAAGATAAAATATTCAAAGAACTTGAATGTTCAGGTCATTTAACAAACATGATTGAATACAAAAATAATTATATGTCCTCTCAGAAAACCTTCATGGAATGATCTGATTTATACTAATTATGACATTGACAGATTTGAGTACTTATTAGCATAGATGGCTAAAGAGGAATAAATATAGCAAAAATATTACATTTTAATCATGAATCACCAGGGTTATTTTTCTCTCGACAAATAACCAATTATATGGATATTTTAAGTTTGTATTTTTTTTAACAAAAAGGAGCTAGGCTACAGCATGGCAAATAAACGTGTTTCCTAAAGAATTTATTTGGATTTGACAGAATTCAATGAAAATATGTATTTTAATCTTAAAAAGCTTGCTGATTTTGCCACGTTGATGTGTGCTTGCATAACTTTCAGATTTATAGTCAGGAAGCTTTGGAATTAAATTTTACTATTTTTTTATTATTTTACATAATTGGAACTGATTGTGTGAATGGATGAGAGCTTGAAGCCATTTACAGGACAGATACCTTAGCCCTATCTCTTATGTTTACGTATACTGCACTTTCCACCTCTTGTTCTCATTCATCGTCTTATGTTAGTGAAGCCAAGAAAATCAATCTGAATATGAGCCAGCAGCATAATATGGCTGTAAAAAAAGAAAAAGAAAGAAAAGGCAAAAGTAATTTGAGGCTGCATCTGCAGAATTTCCTTATCATGGGA
Organism: Myanophis thanlyinensis; assembly: GCA_017656035.1. Classification (NCBI taxonomy): domain Eukaryota; kingdom Metazoa; phylum Chordata; class Lepidosauria; order Squamata; family Homalopsidae; genus Myanophis; species Myanophis thanlyinensis. The sequence goes on from JAEANM010022118.1 coordinate 11,502, forward strand.
AATAATTGTTCCTCCTCACCTGAGTACTATGTTTTTTCTTAGCCCTACAGTTTAAGGGGAAAAAACAGTGGAATTGGAAGAGTATGTTTTTTGCAGGATAAAATCGCTCAGATCCGGAATGGGCTGGACTTAGACTGGGCGACTTCAGATGGGGGAGAGGGTTCGGTCTTGGCAGAGAC
>JAEANM010022119.1:0-11680 GCA_017656035.1 Myanophis thanlyinensis
CCCTCCCTCCTTCTTCTTTCCTTCTCTTTCTTTCTATTTACTCATTCTGGACTAGCACAGTAATTTATGATTCATAATTTTCAATGAATCTTCTTTCGGTGAATTTTTTTCAATGGATTGCTCCTGGTTGGTAGATGTTTGTGTGTGGGGCTGTTCTTTTTATTAGTTCTGTTATTTCATATTTCAGTACAGCCTTCTCCAATGCTTCAGTACAGCCTTCCACATGAGTTGAGCAACTCCTATCATCCTAACCAAATGGGATTTCACAGAATTAGGCCACCATCCTCTACTGCTGGAATACAAATGAAACATCCCCAACCGAAAGCATTGCTTGAACATATCTGGTAAAAAGATATCACATCTGCAATTGGTAGAAACAAAACAAAACTGTGGTGCACATCTTAAGTGGCCTTGGAGTGACTTGCCATCTTATAAACTGTTCTTAGAATAAAAGGAATCACTTAGGTATGCTCCTTATTATCTGTTAACCCTGAAATTGTGATTAGATTCTATCACTTCTGTACATGTATTTTACCACTGTTTTATTAAAAAAAAGTATTAGTACACCTTAAGAAAGAAATGACAGTTTTGAAAAGGATCCACATTCGTGTGCATTTTTTTAATATCTCAACTGGTGTTTTACTTTTGATTTAAATGGACAAGAAATAAAAGCTTATCACTTGGCTGATCTTATATGGTTGCAAAAAACTTAATATAAATTAATGGCCAGAAGAGACGTATATAGGAAGTGCATTCAATTTTAGCTAAGAGAAGACATTTATACTTTATTAGATGAGATACTTTTATAATTCACAAATGGACTTTGTTTAAACAGCCAAAGTGCTAACATTTCAGTGACCTTCAGTTAGGATGCTCAGACTCATCCTTAAAACTCTTCTATTTTCACTTTAGTATTCAGGAAAGATAATGGAAAATATAGCAAACAAAAGCAAATAAATATTAGCACCATTTTTGTCTAGTGAAGAAGGGTGCATATGGTAAAATGGGAAAATTATCACCGAACATGGGCTAAAAATCTTCATTTAGCAAGAACAAATTCATCCTACAGCCTTCTGTTATTAGAACTGCAGCTTTTTTTGTAGGGATATAATAGAACAATCTGTAGAAATGGTGAGTCTACAAATTCTTACTGTGACTGTCCGATGCTGGTGTTAAATTAAGAATAATTATATCTGCTTAGTAGTGCAACTTTGGACTGAGGCTGATGAAATTTATGGAGAGTTCTAATATCAAAAGGATAGCTAAAATTATGTTAACCCAGTAATCCTTATTACTATTTAAGGAAATAAATGTCTTAATGCTGAATTTTAAATGCCAAGAATCAACAATATTTTTTTCTTCCTAACATTTTCCCACAAATGTAGAGTCCTTCCTTTCCCCCCACCCCCCGATCAACTGAGTGTTGTTCTACTAGTCTTAACTACTAAACCAAACAGGTTCTCCAACAGTGAACAAATATCGTAAATTCAGGCTCATATGGTCTAAGATGGCTGTCTGAGGAAAAGATGAAGAGGGCAACTTTTATACTGATTAGGACAGGTAATCCTCAATTTATATTTAGTGTCTATTCAAAATTATAAGGGCACTGAAAAAAGTGACTTATGACCTGTTTTCACACATATGTCCATTGCAGCATCCCTGTGGTCACATGATCAAAATCCAGGCATATGGCAACGGACATATATTTATGACAGTTATACCATTCTGGGTCATTTGATTACTATTCGTAAGTTTCCCAGCCAGCTTCTGACAAGCAAAATCAATGGGGGAAGCCAGCTTTGCTTCGTAACTACACAATTCACTTAACAACTGCAAAGATTTGCTTAACTGTGGAAAAAAGTTTGAATGGGGGCAAAATTCACTTAATAGCTACCTTGCTTAGTGATGGAAATTTTGGGATCAATTGTGGTCATAAGTCAAGGAGGCAGGGAAATATTCTTCATCACAGTTAACGCAATGCAAAACTGATGAGAGAAAATGGATGCTGTTAATCTGCCCAGGAAACTTTGGTCATTCTTCAGCCTAAAGGCCTTCAGGTTATACTTACCTGCTGACTTGCATTCATGTCAATAGTAAAATGAAATACTTTGTACAATTTTACCTACGCAGTAGCTCCTGAAGTTGTGCTGTGGTGTCTGTGGGAAAAAATATTGCATGCAGAATGGTTATCCTTTCTGCAGATGCCTGGGGGATAGGAAAACTTCCATCCCAAACTCTGAATTTACTGCTGTACATTCAAAAGTGTCTGCAATGAAATCAGTTGTACTCAATGTGCAAACAACTCTTTTCTCTGACATGGTAACATGACTTTCAGAAGGGCAGAGTTGCTCCCTGCTGCTTGACTGTGTGAACTATAAATCCCGGACAGAGTCATTTTTATTCAGATTTCATGTTACAAATACAAATAATACAAATAAAAAGATCTCCACAAGTTCAATTTATTTATTTATTTCAAAACTAGTAAGAAAACAAATGCCTCAGTTTTACAAAACAACAACAACCCAGATGTGCAAATCCTATTGGCTTTGTTTTGTTGATATGCAAAAAAAATTGAGATTTTCACACTTGGTATTTTCTTTCTTTTAACCTGATCATTATACTTTAAACAAAATAGCATACAACTTATTTCCCTGTCCAAAACCAGGGAGCCAGTAAACAATTTTTTTCTGAGGCAGTAAATGATAAGCAGATATATTTTTTGCAGCTATAATAACGTGGGCTATTTTTCTTTCCTCAATGTACTACTTCACATATCCAGCACATATGTCAAGGTCTTTTCTGAGTCCTTTTCACTTATAATGAAAACTTCCTTCGTTAAAAATAGTCCCATTAAAAATAAAGAGGCATGAAAACGCTAGGGACTAAAGAATAAATTGAATTTGTATGCTGTGGGATGTTGGAAATTAACCCAAAGAAAAGGAGGAGGAAGTACCGTAATTTAATTGCGTAGCTTTATATTTAAATGCAGTAATATTTGCTTCAAATCATTTCAACAACCGTAAACTCTGAGCTTTCATTTTTCCTTGGAACTAGTACAGTCCTTTGGGTTTTTTTTTTTTTTTTAAATCTTGCCTACCTAGTTCCCAGGATTTTTGTTTTTCTTCCATAGTCCTGATAAGCCTTTAAAGATGTTAATATGGACTAATTCGGAAGCGACGCTGCTGTAAGAGGAGGTAGCCTGCTGTGTAACTGCAAGAGAATTTCATCTCAGGAGAACAAGATTCATTTTCCAAGATGAAATTGCTTTGGCAGTGTCAGACTAATAGAGATGTTTGTTCCTTCCTATCACCACACTTGTTATGTGCTTGTGCATATCTGAACCTGACAGTGAATGTGCCCTTCAGAAAGCTTCTCCAATAATAGGAAAAAGTGGAGAAGAAAAGACAGGGCAAGGGTTTCTTTGCACTCCAGTTGCTGAATGTTTTGGAAGGGAAGCCAACCTTTCTTTTTTCATCTTACCATCACTGATCTCCCACCTTGGCGGCCCACCGCATAGCCATGTCTCACGATGATTCAAATCTGTTAAATGGTTAAGCGCTGGGAAATAGGGTGGTGGGAACATTATTGACAGACTGAAGGAAGAGTGGGAGTTGATTGCACATTGCTAAAAACCTGGGAAAAAGCCAGTATAATATAATTTCACTCTGGGAATCTATCTCTATGGCAACAAAGAACAGACTTTCTTTAAAAAAACAAAGGTTCCAGTTCAAAAGTATTACTGAAGCATAATTAAAGTGCTGGTGGGATCTCTCTTTCTCTTTTTTAACTTGCTGGCTTATATCTGATACATTTAAATATGGAGACGGAAAACCTGTTTATTGATCCAAGACATCAAACCTAGGATTTCTGCCAAAAAGTTATCCTTTTTTTAATGTTATTTATATAGAAGCCAGACTTAGCCTGCAAGAAGTACTGATGCTATCTTAAATTTATTTCTTCAAGACAGTTTTTTTTCTTCTTTTTGGCATGACTAGCTTCAAATCTGCCCTAGTGTCTGTCTGTCTGACTGACAGACTGCCTGTCTGCCTGTCTCTCCCTTCCTCAGCCCCCCACATTCTTACAAAGTAAAGTAATGAAGTAAATACTATTAAGTCTATAGATCCACTTTAAGCCAAGAAAATATATTGAACTGGGGTTTAGATCTAGAATTTCTTTCAGGTGAAGGACCATTCCTAGGAAAAATAAATAATAATAGAAAGAATAAAATTATAAAGTCATATCACTAGATAGTTGCAGAGGCTCTTTGATTAACACCAATTATTATATTTCAAATCTACATGTACAATTCAAAGTGTTAAACAACAATATAGCAATGCATGTACTGATTTTATCATTATCATGAGTAGGAATAACTCATAAGCTATTGGCTTCACAGCCGTAAACCAGCTCCAAGTTCATTCTATGTTATCTTTCTAATAAAAAATCACTTGAATTTTGTTATTGCAAAATTCATAAAAACCAAATTATGAATGGTTGGAAAATATAGCCCATGATTTCCATGTGCAATTAGATCCACTATTGCTAAGAGAACAGCTTCATTTGATAAGGATGGGGGATTCAAGTAACCATGTAAATCATACCACAATGGCCTATCAATTCACACCCATTCTTAAAAGAAAACATCCAAGAATATTGCAATCCCGATAAAAATAAGGACTGTGCATTTGAAAATCTACTCCTGAAGTTGAGTGAACATTCAAAACCTTGTAGGAGACAATGTAGGTTTCCCTTCTGCCTTTGTTCATGTTTATTTCAGAAAATCCTTTAAATCTAAATCACTACTCCAAATGGCTGGATTTTCATTCCACCCAGCTCAAAGTTTCTGATATTTCTTTATTTGTTATGATTTATGTTGGAACAAACAATAGCCAAATGTTTTATTCAAAATGAATAACCAAAGACCACTGTGGCTACCCAAATACCTCCAAGAGATCATAAGAGAAGGTGAAGAGTATTCATCTCCTGTTGTTCCTTGCAGCTTGTACTACAGGGGTGTCAAACTCAATTTCATTGAGGGCCACATTAGGGTTGTGTTTGACCTCAGGGGACCAAGGTGGGCATGGCCAGGGTGGGTGTGGCCAGGTCAACGTCACTCATGTTGGAGCCTGTGGTGGCCCGAGCACTCTGCCAGAGAAAATGGGCTCCTGAGTTCCGTTTTCACTTGCAGAAGCACTGTGGGCCTGTCCTTTACTGTTTCCAGGGTGGCCCTGCAGGCCAGATCTAAGCACCTCATGGGCTGCATCCAGCCCAGGGGCCTTGAATTTTACACCCCTGATCATGGGGATGCTGCAAAGTTTGTAACTCTGAAAAATGGTCATAAGTCACTTTTTTCAGTGATGATGTAACTTTGAACGGTCATTGAAGGAACTGTTGTAAGTCAAGGACTACATGTACATATAGTATACCATTGCCAGATACATTAAAAAATGATGGCATTTTGTTTGTAATCTTTTTCTGAATAACTGACATGACATCTTTATCTGTTTCAATAAATCTTTATAGAAAAATGTGAATATGGAGTTTTACTTCAATGTGCATCCTTCTGTACTTATTTAAACTGAATTGCATTTGCAATTTTATTGGCATTTGCCTAGTTCAAAGAATTTCTTCTGGTTCTCTTCATAGTCATTTCAATTTCTATCGTTCTAAATAGTTTACTGCAAATTTGGTTAGTCACTCTTACTCCTAAGTCAAGATCATTTGTGAGCAAGAAAACAAAAAAGGATGGATTCCAACATAGATCTCTTACTTTTTCATGGAGAAAACTGTCCATTTTTTCCTACATATTTCATAAAATCTTTTTTAACCATTTTTTTTTCTTTCTCTGGTGCCTTGAAATCAGTGTTGACTCCTGGCAACTGCCTACACCTGTCCCTGCAGTTTTCTTCACAAAATTTAAGAAGTTGGTTTGGCATGGCCTGCTTCCTAGGGCTGAGGAAGGGTGACTGACCCAAGGTCACCCAGCTGGCTTTGTGCCTAAGTCAGAACTAGAACTCACAATCTCCAAGTTTTTAGCTTGGTGCCCTAACCATGACACCAAACTGGCTGTGTAATTTTAATAAAGCAGTTAACCAATTAGCAGTCCATAAAAAGTCAGACCATCTTATTCCATTACGTGTACTCAAGAACTTTGATGAGGAATTGTGTCAAAAGACATTTTGAAAATTCAAGTAAAAGTTGACTTGATGGGCTGGAGGGGGTCATCTCTGTCCTTATCAAACAAAAGGTTACCTCCAACACATCTTGAGGTCAGCTGCCTTCTACACCGGTAAGATAAAAGCAGTGCATTTAATTGAAGGTGCTAGTGCATTTCATTTGAGGGAGAACAATGAAATTCACTTCTACATCTATTTAACATGCAAAGCAGATGTAAAACCTTTCGGCATCCAAGAATATAGTAAATCAGAAATAGTCTAAATAAAAGGTAGTGGACGATCAGCAAGGCAGCTGTTGGATGAAGACCAAACCTTTCGGGATTCATTAAAACAGGTGCTTAGGTAGCCACTCTGACAGCTGAATGTCACACATGTACATTTGGAGGCCTCATTAAGTGTACTGGCTTGTAAAATTGCTGCTTGTTCCTTATTTGATTTTTGAGAGCTCTGTCAGCAGTTGTTTGTTGTTGTTGCTGTTACATTTGTATGCCACCCAACTTCGAAAGACTCTGAGTGTCTAAATGTGCAACCATTTTTCTTCACTTACTAATAACAACTTCCTCATTATTTCTGTGAAGAGATGCCTGCAGGATGATGAAAGCAGTATTGTGCTGTGAGTCTCTTCATGTCTGCGTGCAGTTTCATGACACACATGCAAAAAGGAGCTTACATTGTGATAGCAACAAAATGTCATTTGCCCCTCTCTTGCCCATCTCCCCACACACCTTAGGGCACTTGTGAATTGGTATAAATCACCTGCCATTCCATATCTGTTTTTGTCTTGTGAAGTTGGATGCAGAGAGCCTAGTTGGTTGCGTCCTTCCCAGAATGGCTCACCTGGAATGTCCTTGACTTCCTTTCATCTAAGCTGACAGCTGTCACTTCAATGGCACTGGATCTTTTTAAAGAATGCTTTTCTGCTTGAGTGTGCAATTTCCTCTTTCATTCCGTTAAAGGACAATATTGTATCTGATATGATTTTATGATAGTCATGAGCTGCCCTGAGAGTTTTAATACTTAGAGGTTGGCATATCAATTGTTTCAGTAAACAAGTAAACAACTGCTTAGTTGAATCCCCATGACTACTGCAGAAGCAGCTTAAACAATTGTATACCCCTCACTGATGCCCTGGCTGGAATGATAATTTAATTTATTCTATCATTGTCGATCACAGAAAGAGTTTTGAATAAAGGTGACTGTTTCTCTTGTAGCCCAAAATAATAGAGGTAACCATATTTCTTGAAGAACAAAAAAAAAGTAAAAAAGGATCCTTAAAATATCAGATTTCCCCCTCAGAGGTCAGTCCAACCTTGAAAGAGTCATCAAATGTTCAAAACCAAAACTGAATTAAAACAGTCATTTCTAACTTGTTATCCTCTGGATGTGTTAGAACAGGGCCTCCAACTTAGCAACTAACTTTAAGGCTTCTGGACTTCAACTTGCAGGATTCTGGAACTTCTCAAGAGATGTCTAGAAGCATGGCTGGCTGGGGAATTCTGATAATTGAAGTCTGTGATAGAATGTAATCTCTATCATCCCAACTGAATGACCCATAGTTGTTTTAATTATGATCTATAATTCAATATGCATATCAGAGCTATATAATTTAACCCATCTCAGAATATTTACTTGGGCTACCTTTTATTTTTATGATTTTATATTGCATAGCTCTTTATATATCTTGGCAGTGAGAAATTATTATATTGCAATGTCAGAACTAGCCTAATTGGCACTAGATTCCTCATGTGATTTCATTCCTAAAATAAGGCTTTGTTTCAGATTTTATAGTAATTGCAATAGCCATAGCACTTTGACTTATATACCGCTCCATAGTGCTTTATACCACTCTCTGAGCATCTTACAAATGACTGCATATTGCCCCCAACAACCTGGGTCTTCATTTTACCAATCTTGGAATGATGGAAGACTGAGTCAATCTTGAGCCTCTTTTCTTATTTTGATCCAACCACTGCTTCTTCCAGGAGGTCAGTGGGGGAAGATATGAGCAACAGCAGACGTTCCACTATCATCCTTATGATTTTTTCCTTGCATCTTCTTGTAATGTCTTTTAATGAGAAAAACCAAAGCATAACTAGCTACAGTTCTAGAGGGCTTCCTTGCAAAACCATCTTCACAGTGTTACTTCTGGAGAAGCAGCTGATTCAGAAATGGATTGACCTACTTCATACGTACTCCTTCAAGCCACGTGGTATGGTAAGACACAGAGCGATAGTGCTGATCTTTGATGTGAATGGAGGCAAAAATAATGGATATCTGCAGGGAGAAAATCTACTTTCCAGGGACTGGGAACCTTTAGACTATTCATTTGAAGATCATTCAGGAGTATTGTATGGACATTATATGTGTTTGTGTATATCTGCATATAGGAGGACAGATGCCAACAGTCTCTTGATCACATGAATAGGGCAATTCATCATAAATAGCAATAATGTTCTCTTATGTTGATATAATTCTGAGTGATATAATACAAACAATTACTTTGTAATTGAACAAAATTGATTATGACTTGGCTTTTCTGCCCTTGCCAAAGGGATACATATGACATATTCTAAAAAATCTTTTATATCTCACCAATGAGTTCTTATAAAAAGTCATACCATAATTCTGGTCTGCTAGAAATAGAGTTTCACTGTTGTACAATTTAGATTCTGAAATGTGGAAGGTGAAGATGGCAGGAAACTTCAGTCTAGATTGTACTGCACTGTTTAGGAAACCAATGATTTATTGAGTAACTGAGATGATTAAAAAAGATTCATGATCATTCCCATCTGTTGAAGAGCTGAGATATCAGGAAACAAAGAAATGCATATGTGATAAAAGAAAGTGGTCAATTTGTTTAGAATTAAACCATCATGTTAGCCTGGGAAATAGAAATACTATCCTGGAGTAGTCTAAAAGCTGGAAGATCATGAGATAAGAAGCTAAAATTTGAAGAGCCCCAACAAAGCGTACGCAAAGGAAGGAACAGACAAAAAAGGGATTAACGTATATTTTCATCCCAACATTAGCTTAAGTATCACTTAATTGTTTTTCTATAGGCTCCTTGTTCTAAAACATGTTTGATTTTCTCTGGAATCTATCTGATAAATCTGTATCTATTATCTAATAAATCTTATCAGTCTATAGAATCCAAGCAAACTAAAAATACGCTCCATTTTTTAGTCTTTCTATAGTAATCATTGTAGGATTGTAAAAAAAAAATCAAACCTCCAGGATTTTATTAAAGAAATGCATTCTTGCTCTTATTAAATTAATTCTTTCTCTTTGAAGACAGCACTAACATCAGACAGCCATGCAACTTTCACCCCTCATAAGATGTTTACCAGTAATTCTAAAGGCAAAATTAGTTTATGTTGCTTGTGAAGCTATTTTCTCTTTGGAATTGTCCTTGGCTGTAACTGAGGACATGGTTATGGTAGACCATTACTCTTGCTCTTACTGTGAAGTGAAAACTCATTTATTGTAGGCATACAGTAATTGGGTAAGCAATATGCAACTTATAGAGACTGGAAATTAATAATCAGTTATGCAATGTTGAGTGCATATACACACACTATGTTCTCAATCTCTGGAGCATTGCAAATACATCCTACTCATAATAGGAAGCTTGGTTAAGTTTAAACAGTCCATATTTAACCATTGCATCTTGCTCAAAACTTTGTCTGGCAAACAACTGCCTGAAAAACTTGGACATTTTTGTTTTGAGATTTTTTTTTTAATTTGAAAAGTGTGTTTATGACAGCTCATCTATTTCAGTGGACCAACCTTACTCAAGGTAGCTAATGTATAACTTATGAGTTTCTATATTCCAGGTTCATTGGTTTTTTTTTTTTAATTTGTGGTCCAGAGACAGTTGAACAAAAAAACATGGCCAGAGGAACAATATATTCTTACTAACATTAGATTCATAATTCTCTGTCTCCCTAATTATTAAACCATCAAACCACCATACAAGAGCTGCAGCTGAAGATTTACTCCAGAATCCATGATCTCTGGCTACATTCTAGAATGTGCAGATCTGAAAATCCCCATACATTGAATTAATAATTTCCCTTTTCAGTAACTGAGTTATATTAGTGATGAGAAATCTGGTACTGGGAGATATACCCAGATATGTTTCTCTATGATAAGAGCACAATATATATATAAATAATCCATCTTATTTCTGACACAGGTTGGGTCACAAGATTATAAATTATTATATATTGTTTAAATAAATAAATACTAAGTTATAAATAGGGTTAAGATAAAGAAATTTGAGATTTGGTATAGGTTTTATCTGCTTACTGTTGAATAAATAATTAGATCTCCACAACTTGAAAACAATCGTATCACAGAATTTCAGATAAAAGAATTCACAGTTGCTGTGGAGCCTATATTTTGTGTTAAGAAATCCCTTTGCTATTTGGTTATTAGCTATTTGCTAATATACTTTGTGTGTTTTGATTATATGTGTCATCAAAATATTAACTACATTTGTGGCAGCAATATGTCTGTGACTATTAAAATGGAATAAGAGGTAAACCCCCACACAGAGGTATTCGTATGTTTTCAAGAAAATCCCAAAATAATTAGATGCAAAGCATAAAAACAAGCAAACAAAAGAAATTGGATAAAGAACCCTCTGATAATAAAGAGATTGCCCAGTGCAAGAAATCAGCAGTCAGCATAGAGTTCAAAAGTTTATTTCATGCTACAAAAGACCCACCGAAGGTAGCAGAGCCAGGAGCGGCTGAGGAGATCCATCCGCCAGGAGCAGCTGAACAGCCTCGAGAAACAGCCCCAAGAAACAGCGAGGACCGCCGAGAGTAGCCATGGGACGACAGAGCCGGATGAACACTGCAGTCATAACAACAGACATTCTGTTCCCCTTGTTCTCTTAATTTTAATTTTTTATTTTTAGGGTCTGGAGTGGCTGCAGAAGCATTTCACTGCATGTTGTACTTTGTATAATTATGCATGTTACCAATTGAAATTTGAAATCTGATTTATTAAAGGTCAAGGCAAATAGGCACTTCAAGAGTGTGGGGTGGTGGGGTTAGGTCTGTTACCAGGGCACAGAGATCCTGAACTGATGATGCATTTGATGAGAGAGAGAAAGAGAGTGAGAGAAAGCTTGATCTTTGCATTTTGTATAATATTGAGGCTACCTTAATCATCATGCATGCAGACTCTCTTCTGTTTTTCCGTTTGCCTCTGCTGTATCTTTATTAGAAGATTTAGTGGCTCTAAGACTATCCTTCTTCCCAGGATAAGAACAGAAAGTTTACAGATACTGACTTTTTAATCATAGCAAGTAACTTCCTTAGTTGACTTTACTTTAGGGTGACCAACCGTCCTCTTTTGCCCGGACATGTCCTCTTTTTACGTCCTGTCCGGGTAAATTTATAAAATTTAGAAAACCCGCCCGGACGCCCCGGACTGGACGTAAAAGTGGTGACGTCATGTCCGGGCAAATGGAGAAAAGCGAGAGGCTCCAGCCG
>JAEANM010022120.1:0-11679 GCA_017656035.1 Myanophis thanlyinensis
CTCTAATTTTTTATGACGTCGTATACCTTTATCATCTATCAAAACTCCAATTTCTCTCTTCTCTTTTTTGTTTTTCGTTTTTTCGACTCACTGGAAAAGGCAATTATCTTCAGAACGATCAATAGTAAAATGAAACTCTGCCACCCAAAAATACACTGGCTAAATACTGTATATGTAGTGGAGATTAGCCAGAGCAAAAATTGAAACAAGCCACACAGGATCAGAAAATGTGGAGAGAGCCGGTCCGTAGAATCACCAAAAATTGGACACAATTGAATATATAACACCATCAACATCTAAAAAAGAACTTTTATAAAACAATGTACTTGCAGAAGAAGATGACTAGGTTAAACCTGAGGGAGGGATCAAGCACGTCATCAATTTGGAATTCCTTTGCACCCACAAGAGATCTAAATTCACCCCTTCTTGAAGTCTGATGATTTATCTACCGACAAGCAGTCCCGATACTTGTTTGGAGGAAGCATGGAATAAACTTGTACTCATTTTGGATCTAACCCTGACTGCCAATTTATTGTTCCTGCTTGTACTGTTGGTATATAGCTCCAGAAAAATAATCTAGAACATATAAAGAAATTTGTGTTGGAAATGAAGACAACATGAAAAGTCATTTTGTCATGCCTGCTCTACTGGTAAAAAAAGCCAGAAATTTCAAAAGCCAGAAAGATCAATATTCATTTGAAACCTGAGCTTTTCATCCTGGGATTAATGGACAGTAAATTAAAAAAGATCCATGGAGCATTATGTTTATATAGTATATGGTACTGATGCAATATATGCAAAATTGGAAAGACTCTGGAATATCCAGAATGGAGAATGGTTGGTGAAGATGACATAACTAGCAGAGATGGCAAAACTAACTTGTTTGATTTGAGAGAGATCAACAACTACATTTATTAGTGACTACAAATCCTTTATGGACTTTTTTTTCTGAAAAAAGAAAAATGAATTTGAAATTTTCGATCTGAAGATTAGAAAGGGTAGTTTATGGAGAGAAGAGAATTATAATGTAATTTTAGAGAGGGGGTAAAATATAAGTGCATTTATAGCTGTCAAAAAGATCAGAAGTGCTTTCTTGTTTTTTTTTTCTATGTTTTTCTTTATTTTCTTTTATGGTTTTTACTGTTAAAATTCTTCAATGAAATGATAAACTGGAAAAACATTTATCTCTAACAAGTGTTTTTAAGGTTATGCATATGTAAGTCAGAGCCCTTGAGAATACTTCTGTTTATTAATTTAGAATAACAAACAGATTTTTGGCAGAATGCAGAACTCCCATGATCTGTTGTATTGTCATAATAACCCCTTCTTAGGTCTTTGCTCTGTTGAAAGGGCATTTATTTTGCTGCTTTTATAACAAATAATCTGAGGTGTAGGAATGCATTAGTCTGTTCAAGCTTATAAAATAAAAGATTTATAATACAATTGCTTGTAGACTTTAAATTTTTAAGATATAGAAGATTTTTTTTCTTTAAAAAATAGGCTGAAGCTTTAAACTATGCCAGATGTGGGTAATATTTGCCATAGCACCTTAGCAAGGCTGGTGCTAGATATTCATATACAATCAGGATAGGCTGGATCTGAATCTGGCGATTTATTTTGAATCATGCATTCATGTCAAAAGAAAATAAGATTTGACAATCTTGGCCCCTCTGATGGGCAGCTGGTGGGAAATCTCTGGATGTCATCGTCATGAAATCAACAGTAGTAATAAAATACTCATTCCTCTATTCCCTATTGGCATGAGCAACAAGAAAAGTATGATGGTATTATTAGTTTAAGTACTTTAACATTTAAGTACTTTGACATTTAATTAATTGCTTAATTAACAATTTAAAAAAATAATTTTTATTAAAATGAATAAAATTTAAATGTCATTTAAATTTTATTCATTTTAATAAAAATTAAAATTTTTATTCTGCCTTTATTACTCAAAGTGGCAAATATAGGTAGTCCTCAACTTACAACAATTCACTTAGTTACTATTCAAAGTTACAATGGCACTGAAAAAGGGACTTATGACCATTTTTCACACTCATAACTGTTGCAGCATCCCCATGATCATGTGATTTACATCTGGTTGCTTGACAACTGACTCACATTTATAATGGTTGTAGTGTCCTGGGGTCATGTGACCCTCTTTTGCAACCTTCTAAAACAAAGTGAATGAGGAAACCAGATTCACTTAACAACTGTGTTACTAATTTAACAACTGCAGTGATTCGCTTAACAAGTGTGGCAAGACAAGTAAAATGGGCAAAATTCACTTTTCTCACTTAGCAACCTAAATGTGCTCAATTGTGGTCCAAAGTTAAGGACTACCTGTAAATAAGGTAAATAAATATTTATTCTTTCTAACAATAATATGCTGACTTTATACTTTTGTCTGGTTTTCTGCTCCAGATTTTGAGCTCCAGATGTTGCTTAGGTTCCAGTAATGGCCCACATCCTCAGTTAACAAGAGACACACATGCACCTTGGGCCCAATCCTTCCATGTCTGGATTCTGGCACAATCGTCTATAACCTTTCCTTGTGCCAGGTGCTAAGCAAAACACAGAAATAAATCAGATCCAGCCCAGAAGCTTAAGACAGAAGTAGACCAGTTTTATGAACCATTGGTGCTGCTACAGTAAATTATTCCCTGCGGCTACAGTTTATGGAGGATAGTTTTATTGGCATTTAAAACACAATCTGCAAGTCTTTTAACAGACTTCATCTAGCGTTAAATATTTTCACTGGCCTTTTCCCCCTCCCCCATTTTTTTGAAAGCATGTGTGTTGTGTTTTTTCTAGCAGTTCTGCCAAAAGAAAACCCTCTGCAGTTGATGGGAAAATACTTTCAGGGATTGTAGATACAATTCTGTTTGGGTTTTGTTGCATAGAGCGTCGTTTCCGAGAACTCTGTTCTGCTCTGCTTTTACATCTATTACTCTCCATTGTCTGTTTCAGTTCACAAAAATGATGTCATTGGAAGCAGCTGACAGCAGAGGGGTATATGCTGCTTTCTTAGTTTACTTGGACCTTCTAGAAGGTAAGTTAATGGAGATACCTTAAAGCAGGATATCAAACTCGATTTCATTGACAGCCACATCAGGGTTGTGTTTCACCTTGGGAAGGGCATGGCCAGGATGGGGTGGGTGTGACACTCTGCCAGCGAAAATGGAGTTTGGGGAAGCCACATGCGGCCCTCCAGAGCACTGTTTTCATTGGCAGATGCACAATGGGCCAGTCCTTTGCTGTTTCCAGGGTGGCCCTGCGTGCCAGATCTAACCACCCTGCAGGCCAGATGCAGCCCACAGGCCTTGAGTTTGACATCCCTGCCTTAAAGGACAACCTATAAGATTGTGTGTGTGTGTGTGTGTAAGTGCTGTGACATGCACAGTATTTACAAACAAATGTCAAGAATAGTTTTCATGTGATCCATGAAATCCCTGGATTTCTACAGCTACTGCTTAAAGCTGTGTCCTATTGAAGACTGGGATTCCAGTTATCTGAAATGACTACAAGTCCTCCCAACTTTAGATTCCCTGGGCAAGTATTAACACTGCATATACAAGTGACCCTACATGCACATACACTCAAACTACATTCCTGTGAAGAGTGCTTCCCTGTGTTAAAAGAAGTGGAAATAATGAAATTGGAGTAGTTGGAGTGTCCACTCACTTTAAGTGTCTTTGCTTGTCAGTTGGAGAAAAAACATTAGTATGTGCTTCCCTGCTTATATGAGATGGTGCGGTAGCTCAGCAGTTGAGACACTGGGCTTGTCGGTTGGAAAGCCGGCAACCCAGGTTTGAGAACTGAGCACCATGTGATGGGGTGAGCATCTGTCCTTGCCCCAGCTCCTGTCAATCTAACAGTTTGAAAGCATGCAAAGGTGAGTATATAAATAGGTACCACTTCAGTGCAAGCAATGGTAACAATGTGTCAGCCTCTAGTTTCTACTTCGTCTATGCTTAAACTATTTCGGCTGCCATAGCAACAGGGGAGGAGGGAGCTGGGTCATAAGGGGGGGAAGAGTGCTGGAGGGAGAAGCTTTCGTGAGAATGTCGGATGTTTACATCAATTCAAGGTTATTGCATCGGAGAACTAACAGTCATCCCCAACCGCACCTGCAGATGCCTCATGACCTGTGGAGAACTTTGCATTGGATGAACTCTGCCGAAAGTTGGGGGGAGGGGATTGGATATTCTTTGGTATGTGATTTTCACGGGTTTTTTGCCAGACCTTGCTTAGCTATTCTTGTTATCAGTCATGCTTTAGTAAAATACTACCTGTCTTCAAAAACAATGGATTCAGGGTGTTTATTTCTTGAAGTTTGATTGAGACAGAGCTGACATTAAGCAAGGTCTCCAATATCAGCCCACCCGGGAATACCTCTACTGTGGGGGTTGTGCAAAGAATGTCGGACCAAGAACCCGACCTAGAAGGTCTGGGGGCTCAAGGCTCAATCTCCCCTTCTCCTTGCCTGTACCGAGAAGAAATTTAAAGTTTGGAAGAACTACGTTTGGAGGAGAGAGCCATTCAGCCAAAGGCTAGATGGTCCCACGGAGTTGGACGCATGGAAGAATCTGACGAGGCCTACCTGGGAGTAACGGTAAGACACCAACATGGAAGGGGCCCTGGGGGTGATGCTGACCCAGAAGATTGCATGATAAGGCAAGCCACCGTGGATCCCAAGAAGAGCAGAAAACCCCCCATCAAGCCTTGCAAAGCAGCATTCAAAAGTGTTGAGGTCCGGGAATCCGCCCCTCCAAACCAGGAGGAACTGGAAGCCCCAGCCACGGAGGGAGGAGACAAATGGGACTCCGACGATGACTTGGGGGTAAGTCAAAATGCGGGGCCCCTAACTATTCCAGTAGAATTGCAAGCGCCCTCCTCCTCCTCTAGGGGTAAAATGCTAGCCCTTCTGGATTCTGGGTGCACTAGATGCGTAATTAGACCCGAAGTAATAGAAAAAATGGGACTAAGACTGAGAACTCTAAAAACACCCATTGCCTTTTGCCAACTAGATGGATCAGTGGTGGGGGGAGGACCAGCCCATTTTGCCACGGAGCCAGTTGAAATGTGGATGGGGGATCACCGCGAAGTTTTGAGTTTTATTGTAGCTCCAGGGATGGACCGACCCCTTATACTTGGACTACCTTGGCTATAAAAATGGAACCCCCAAATAAATTGGAGGACGGGAGTACTGAGAATCCATTCCATGCCACCAAAAGGAGGAGAAACTGTCAAACTTCGGCCAAACGACCACGTGGTGGAAACGGCAGCCATTTTTGACTGAACACATTGAAGGAGAAGAAAAAATTCCAAAGGAGTACTGGGATTTGAAAGAAGCCTTCAGTGAAAAGGGATCAAACCAACTCCCGCCTCACCGCGCGAAAGACTGCAGTATAGAAATCCTCCCAGGGGTGAAACTCCCAAAACCAAAGATGTACGCCATGACTCCACGAGAACTGGACGAACTGCATCTTTTCATCGACAAAAACCTGAAACATGGTTTCATTCAACCAGCGAGACCACGGGTGGCGGCCCCAGTACTATTCCAGGAAAAGAAAGATGGCTCTCTACGTCTAGTGGTTGATACAGAAACCTGAACTGCATATGCGTCGAAAATGTGTACCCCCTTCCCCTCATGAAGGACATGTTGGCCCACCTGGCGAAAGGGAAAATTTTTACTAAACTGGATTTGAGAGAAACTTACTACCGAGTTCGTATAAAAGAAGGGGATGAATGGAAAACAGCATTAAACTGGCCTCTGGGATGCTACCAATTCAAGGTCCTACCTTTTGGACTGCAAGGGGCCCCTGTGGTCTTCATGCAATTAATTAATGAAGTGCTCCATGATCATCTCTGTAAAGGGGTTCTGGTTTATCTCGATGATATTCTCATCTACACCGACACCATGGAAGAGCACATCAAACTTGTGCACACCATTCTGAAGAAACTTAGAGCTGCTGAACTGTATGCGAAACTCTCCAAATGTGATTTTCATCAAGAGAAAATTGACTACCTAGGTTATCGCATATCCCATGATGTCGTAGAAATGGACCTAGAGAAGGTGCGAGCAGTCTTGGAATGGGCTCCCCCATGCACTCGAAAACAACTACAGAGTTTCCTCGGGTTCGCTAATTTTTATAGACAATTCATTCCCTCATTCGCCAACATTGCTCTACCGATTACTAACCTACTAAAAGCCAAAGGTGAAGACAAACCTAAACCCAGCCAGCCTTTAAAATAGAAAATGGAATGCCAAGTGGCATTTGAGAAACTGAAAAAACTATTTGCAGCTGAGCTGGTCCTCAAGCATCCGGACCCTGACAACCCTTTCGTTATCCAAGCCGATGCCAGTGATGTAGCCGTCGGTGCGGTCCTCCTACAAGCAAATGATACAGGTGAATTACAACCTTGTGCATACACATCCAGAAAACTCACCGAAACCTAAAGAAGATTGGCCATATGGGAGAAGGAAGTCTTTGCTGTCAGATGGGCTCTTACTTGGAGACATTTCCTCGAAGAGGCAAAACACCCATTCGAAGTGTGGACTGACCACAAGAATCTAGAGGCTTTAAAGACACCTCATAAACTTACTCCGAAACAAGTCCGTTGGGCGCAATATTTCAACAGATTCAATTTTTCTCTTCATTATATTCCTGGGGGGAAGAACTTTATGGCCGATGCCTTATCACGACTTCCCCAGTACAATAGCAAACGACCAGAGGTCATCCGACCAGTGATCCCCTCTAAACAATTGGCCATCCCAGTAGTCACCAGAGCCCATGAAAAATCTACCATCAGCGTTCCCACAGACCTACATAAACAACTGCAGGAAGCCTTAAATGACTGGTTTCGGGCTCACAAGGATGAGTGCACCTTAAAAGATGGTTTGGCATGGATAGGAACCAAGATGTACGTCCCAGCCGTATTCAGGAATACCATCTTGGAAAGAGCTCATGATTCAAAAACAGCAGGCCACTTTGGATTCGTCAAGACTCTACACCTTGTGAAAAGACAATTCCATTGGCCTTCTCTTAAAAAAGACATTGAAAGCTATGTAGCCAGCTGCCCGATTTGTGCATCAGCGAAAAGACCTCTGGAAAACTGGTGGTCTACTTCAGAATGTAGCAAGGCCAATGGCCCCCTGGAAAGAAATTTCAATGGACTTCATTGTTGAATTACCTGAAAGTGGTGGGAATACAGTCATATGGGTGATTACTGACTTGTTTTCCAAACAAGTACACTTTGTACTATGTGCCAAGATTCCATCCGCCAAAATGCTCGCTAAACTTTTTATTCAACATGTGTACAGACCACATGGTGTTCCTGAACGTATCGTCTCAGACCGTGGAGTACAATTCACTTCCCAATTTTGGCGAGAATTCCTGAAGCTGATTGGCTCCTCCCAAGGACTAAGCTCCGCCCATCATCTGCAGACAAATGGGGCCCTTCGAGAGGACTAACTCCATTCTAGAACAATACCTCTGATGTTACGTCAATTATCAACAAGACAACTGGGCGGAGTTACTTCCATTTGCAGAAGTGGCCTACAATAACTCTGTCCATAGTAGTACTGGATTTACTCCTTTTAAAATTGTCTTTGGTCTGGACTTTGTTCCTATTCTTGAATTACCCCATGAGAACCCCATAGTTCTATCCCTGGTAGACTGGATCTCTCAAATTCAACAGGCTTGGCCACAAACCAGAAAAGCGCTTGATGACGCACACCAGGCTCACAAGAAACAAGCTGACAAGAAGAGAGCTCCTCAGAAAGAGTTCAGAATGGGAGATAGAGTTTTCCTATCCACTAGACATTTACAAACTACTCAAAAATCAAAGAAGTTGGGCCCAAAATATGTAGGCCCTTTTCCAGTTGTAAAGATCATCAACCCTGTCTCAGTCCAATTAGACCTCCCAAAATCCTTGAGACGCATTAATCCCGTTTTTCATGTTAATTTACTTAAACATGAACACACATCTGATTTGCGTCCTCCCCAACCAGACCCTCCCATTCCTCTCCTCATTGAGGGAGAACAACATTTTGAAGTAAAAGAAATTTTAGATTCCCGAAAGCATAGAGGGAAAATACAATATTTAGTTGCTTGGAAACATTTTCCTTCGTCTCAATCTGAGTGGGTGGAGGCCCACCATATTCGAGCTCCCAAATTGCTTCACGCATTTCATTCCAAATATCCTGATAAACCTTAGTGTTGTATGTATATTTACCTTACCATGTTGTCTTTTATTTTCCAGGACTAACGTCCCAGTGCAGGGGGGGGCCAAATGTCAGCCTCTAGTTTCTACTTCGTCTATGCTTAAACTATTTCGGCTGCCTTAGCAATGGGGGAGGGGGGAGCTGCCATAGCAACAGGGGAGGGGAGAGCTGGGTCATAAGGGGGGGGAAGAGTGCTGGAGGGAGAAGCTTTCGTGAGAATGTTGGATGTTTACATCAGTTCAAGGTTATTGCATCGGAGAACTAACAGTCATCCCCGACCGCATCTGCAGATGCCTCGTGACCTGTGGAGAACTTTGCATTGGATGAACTCTGCTGAAAGTTGGGGGAAGGGGATTGGATATTCTTTGGTATGTGATTTTCGTGGTTTTTTTTGCCAGACTTTGCTTAGCTATTCTTATCAGTCATGCTTTAGTAAAATACTACCTGTCTTCAAAAACAATGGATTCGGGGTGTTTATTTCTTGAAGCTTGATTGAGACAGAACTGACACAGTGCTTCGTGATGTCATGCTGGCCACATGATTATGGAAATGTCTTGGACAATGCTGGCTCAATGGCCTTGAAACAGAGATGAGCTAACAGAGTACAGTAAAATCTGCAGGTAAATCTCTTTTACCTTACCCTGCTTGTATTGCTCTCAGAGGAGTCTGTTAGGCTCTAAGATGGCCTCTGAAGAATTGCCTAACACCATTATATGTTAATGCCATGAACAATATGATGTCAAGCATAAATATATAGTGCCCACCCATTCAGTATGCAACAAATGGGTGGAACACAATATACTTCATGACCACTGACTGATGTCCTCTTGATGTGTTGGGATTACCACTCCTACAGTCACACTATAGCGCACACACAGTTTGGATTATTTGACTAGACCATACATGCAATCACATGTACTTAGCATTTTTAGGGGCAGAGGGCACTCCTGCAAATTTTCTGACAATCAACATACTCATGATAAAAGGGCTTCTGTGGCTTCTTGGTGTCACTAAACTATAATTCCTAGTATCTGTAACCCACATAGCAAATTGGGAGGGTGGTAAGAGAGGCCAATTACCAATATTTGGAGGGCCACAGGTTCCTATTCTCTGGATATAGTCAGCAAAAAAAAAAAATCCTGCCAAACTTCTTTATTTGGATTGATTTAACTTACTAAATCGGACTACCTATTTCTGAAAGCTGTTGTGAAATTAAAGAGAAAGAGAACAAATGCAGTTGAGGGAGGAGAGTGAGGCAGATGTAATTAATCCATATCTTGAGATTTGTAAGGCCATGGTAACTCATTGGGTATAAATGCTGGCCAGAACATTGAGATACTTCAATGGAAAAGTTATCATCACTGTTTCATAGTTCATTCTGGTTTTTGTTGTTCTGTTATACCTTTCAGTTAGGAACTGGCATGAGGTATCCTTCATTGGGCTAGCAGAGTTTCAGCTGGTGTGTCTCCATGGACGTGAGAAAGAAACCGAGCCTTTGCAGGTAGTTGTGCCAACTCCTGCCCAGGTATCATTCAGCCATGAGAGGTGAGTGTCTGCAGAGGGCTGGTGTTGTATTATTTGTTTATTTTTGTGGTTATATCACACTTGATCTAAATGGGAGCTTTCTGAGAACTCACAGTATGGTATGAATGTGTCTCAGAAGATATTTTCTTATTTCATTCTGGAGTAAGAATATTATCAGGTAACTCCATAGCTGAAAAGGAAATTTAGTCTAGATCTTCTTGTTTGAACACAGTACCTTCACTACTATACTGTATTAACAGGTTTCTAAGCAACGTATAGTTTAGCCATGCTCAAGATTGTTATATATTACAATTTTGCTTTGTGTTTGCTTCATAAGACCTTAGAGCAGCCTTTCCCAAACTAGTCTTAGCTGGTTGTGGTGGGGTGCAGTTTCCAGAAAAGCGAGTCAGCCTGGCCTTCTGTCTTGCCAAATATTTTCGTTCCTTATTTGTTAGCTGCTTCTAGCTTTTAAGCAGCTTTTCTCAATATATTGGCTTCCTTCCTTCCTATCCTGTCCCCTCACCAAGTATGTATAACAAAGAAGGACAGTTCACTCATACCAGTACTATCCTTTCTTTCTATGGGTGGGAGAGAAGAAGGAAAAAGCAACAGATCTATCAGGTTTTCTGAATATACTCATTGAGTACCCAGCATACAGAACACCTTTACAACATGCACAAACGGAAAAATTATCCCTGTAAAGCAGAGATTTGTAAACTTTAATATGGTACTTGATCCTTCTAGTAATTGAGAGGTGATTTGTGAGAGGATGAGTAGAAAGGTTCTAGCTGCGTTTATTTTCAAAATTAAGTAATAAATGTTGCCTTTTAATAGGTTTGTTCATTTCTGCTCTCTCCTTTCCTGTTAGTAACATTTCTACATCCAAAGCAATTGGGGCTAATCTTCAGATGAGTGTGAGAAGGTGCAGGGTTTTGTTTTTTTAAAAAAATAGTTTATTACAAGTTTTTTAAAAATACAAAAATATCCCCAATTAACTAAAACATATTTGCAACTAAACTGTAAATAAAAGTAAATAACATAATTACTATAATTATAAATGGAAAACAAGGAAAGCAGAAAAATAGGAAAAAAATGAATGATTTAGACATGCCACTTGTATAACTAGTATTAAACAAGATATTAATATTTCAAATTAAAAAGAAATAAAATACCATGAAACCCTTGCCAAAGAGAAACAATCATTTATTATTTTAAAAAAATGCCTTTTCAAAAATGGGAAGAGTATATCTCCACTTCTTAATACCTGGCATAATAATGCTTTTCCCGTTTCACAAAATTATTCTCTTAGTAATTTCCCATATTTAATACAACCAACGTTCCTTAAAAGCAATCAATTTTCTGGGTTTTAGTAGGAACATCTCTTAATGTCAACAATGTTAACACCGTCTCATAAATCTACTAATGATGTTCATTTAACAATAAACTCATAAAATAACAAAGGTGCAGGTAATATGGAAATACACGTCCCATATCCCTTTGCCACTAGGATGTTCATTTTTGGCCCTACAGGACTTTTCAAGTAGAAAATCAGCTTGCCCAATCTCTGCATTGTTCTGCTGGTTCACCGCAGAGCTTGTCAAAATCCCCATTCATGGCAGATGCGCCATACAATGCTTTCAGTGTATTTACAGATAAAGAGTTTCACAGTCTGATTCCTTTCTCTGTTCCTTTCACAAATAACCTTTGTAGAATGAATTCCGCCCCAGAAGTGATGCCTGAGAGCATCAGAAATGCTGACTTCCTTAGTGCCAGAGATAACTTCCCTTATAGGATATTCACATAAATCATAACCAGCAGAGAATAGTATGTAGGCAGTCACCTCGCACATATCTGTTTCAGGTGAAATAACAATGACATCTTTGCTACTGACTGACTGTTTTTGTTTTTCTTTTTTTCTTTTAATTTGG
>JAEANM010022121.1:0-11679 GCA_017656035.1 Myanophis thanlyinensis
AGCACTGAGCGTAGACCTAGCCTGCTTCTCTGTGCCACCTATTGACACAAACATGGCACAGAAGCCATGCCTGCAACACCTGAGTTTATACTCAGAATAAATTGTTTTCCAGATATTTGGAGAATGTTATAAGTTAGACATTCAGTTAAAGTAATTCAGTCAAAGTAATAACAATTTCTTTAAAAGATTTACAAGAAGCTAGTAAGTGTTTGGCTGAGAAAGATAGACAATTGCAGAGACTGATGAACACTGATGTGTACACATTTTTTCAAGACATATGCATCGAAAACCTTTTTCAAAAAGTTTACTATACTTTTCCTAATCACTGGAGTCTAAAATATGATTTTTTTTCTTAGTATTTCATATTAGAATATGAGTTTTTTACTAAACCATAATTGGTTATATTTAACCCACATGAACTGCTGTAAGTAAGCAAACAGTGTTATAGATATATGGATGATCTTTGTCTAGATCATAGGATAGTACCATTCTTGTTCTCCTTCATCCCTCAGCACCATTCCACCATGATATCCCTTGGATCTGGCTATAGGATCTGGGGCTGGACAACACAGTCTTGTGGTAGTTTGGCTCTTTTCTCCAATGTCAGTCCCAATCAGTGCTGATAGGGAGTGAGAGATCCAGCCCATGACCTCTCTTCTGTGGCATGCCACAGGGCTTGGTACTCTCACCACTTCTTTTCAACATGAAACCACTATATGAGATGCCATGGTGCTTCCATCACCATGGATTGAGGCGCCATCAATATGAAGATAATACTCACTTTATATCTCCAGCCCTGGTGACCTAAGTGACTCAAATGATGTTGTCACTGCCCTCTCATGGTGCCTGGAGGCTGTGGGGCCTGGATGAGGAACTCTGGTAAGACCAAATGGCTTTGGACACACAGAGGTTCAAGTTCTGGGACTCTGACATATTTGGTTCTGTGTGGGGTGGCACTATTCCAAACAATCACTATTTGCAACTTGATGGTTGTCCTGGACTAATGGCTCCAGCTCAAAAAGCAGGTACAGTTATGGCTAGGAAAGCCTTTGCACAATTTTGAGTCATCTGCCAGTTGCAGCCTCTCTGGATCAGGACTCCCCGCATTCAAGACCTGGTCATCTCATACTTGGACTACTGCAATTCATTCTGCAAGGGACTACCCTCGGATGAACATTAGGAAGGTTCAACTGGTACAGTGCAGCAACATGGAAAGTCTGTGGGACCCCTAGGATGGCTCATGTTAAATCACTATTCCAAGAACTGCACTGGCTACCACACTAGGGGTTGAATTCAAGGTGTTGGTTATTACTTATAAATCCTTGAGGAACCATCTCACCTTTATGGAATAAGCCCTCTCCAGCTGGCAGAGGATGCATGCTGTGGATTCCATAAGTCAAAGAATTCCAGCTGATGAAGTCTGAGAGAAAGGTCTTTTGTGCCATGCTCCCATGGTTTGAAACATGATTCCCACTGAGAAGAAATTCTGACCTTCCTGACTTTCCATAAGAACATGAAGTCCTGGTTATGCCAATTGGCTTGGGGCCACAATAGGAGACTATCTCACTGGAGAAGGCTGATTGACTAATAGCAGTTGCTTCCTCCCTTTTGCCTCATATATTCTCCTCCCTTCCTCTCCATCTTTAGTTATAACTTGTGTTTGTTGTAATTTTATTGTGATTTTATATATTTATTCATATTTTATGGTTTCCATTTAATGTTGTAAGCCTACCTAGAGTTGCCTTGTGATGAGTAGCAAACAAATGTAATAAATAAATGAAATAAATAAATAGTTTAAACAATATTTGAATCTAAGCACTTGCATTAGGAGACTAGAGGATTAAATAGTAATAGCTCTTAGATTATATAACACTTCATAGTGCTTTGCAACCCTCTATAGAGTCCTCATATGGTCCCCAACAATCTGACTTCTCATTTTAGCTTGAAAAGATGGAGGGCTGAGTCAACCTTGACTTAGTCAGAATCAAACTCCTGGCAGTGAGCAGTGAGTTAGCCTGCAGTACTTCATTTTAACCACAGTGCCACCAAGGTTCTTAATTATATCACACTGTATGTTGATCTGCATGTCCACTAGAGTGTGAACATCCTATTTTTAAAGCTAATCATATAATTCCCAATTTAGTACTTACCTACCTTCTTCTGTTGAAGTCATTCAGTCCCATTTTTCCTTCTATCCTCATCAGAGATGTTTTGCAACAATTTACTCTATTTGGTTGCTTGACATAGAGCTACTGTTCAGAAATAAACCTACTTTTGTTGTTTGGTCATCGAGTCACCTGCAATTTACTATAAGAACCCAAGATTTGACTGCAATGTTAACCATTGTCTCCAGGTGGCAGCAGCTCTCTAATGCTGTTAGTATCATTGTGCTTGTCAAAACTTCACATGATTGAAGAAAGAAGCAATCCAAAACCATCTATAAATAAAGACCAAGACCAATCTTTTGTCATATTAAGCTCCATAGAATCAGAGAAGCGTAATAAATAACTTTTCTTTTAAAAATTGGTGAAGTTTGTATGGAACAAATTTGAATTGTGAGGTACATAGAATCTTAAGTAAAGCAGAATGCTGAAAAGTGGTTCATATTTTTGGCAAGAGAGGGAACAGATGTTGGTATTTTTATTCAGGAAAGATAAACTGAAACTTAATCACTACACATTTTTTTAGTTCAAAGGTATAATGCTTCAATGATCTGCAGACTGATAATGACACCACTTTCCTCCCCTTTCTTTTCTTTTCATTGTAAAGTATGGTTTCTAAGGATGCCTTTAAAAGTCATTCCATAAGATCTGCTTTTACCCCAACCTCAAAAGCAAAAACTGTAAAAGGGGAATATATTACTAACCCATCTCTTCTGTACTCGCAACGACTAACTTCATTGCAAGTGTTTTTATATACTGATTTAAATTCCATCCAACGTTTGGTGAGGGAGGTAGATATTGGGAATTTGACCAAGAAAACCTAGGAGATCTGTCCCCACTTGTAGGCGTCACACAATTAACCCTACTTTCTCTCCATCTCTTTTGGTGAATCATAGGTCCTATTTCCAGGACCTGAAGCCAGGTCCTATTTCCTTCTGCTGACATAACTACTTAGTTGTCTTTTCACGAACATGCATTGCTGTCCTTCGAAATTTCCTCTCATATCATAATTGATTTGGATCTGATCTTAGGCAGCTTCTCAGAGCATTATACAGAAAACAAAATATCTAAAGCAGTGGTGAAATTCAGCTGGATCGCACCACATCGCCCAAACTGGTCGTAGAGATTTGAAATTGGCCCCACCCACCGTCCCTGCCCTTATCCTTCCTTATACGAGCTTCGTTTTTTTCTTACTTACTTGAATCAGCTGTTTTGAACATCTACGGAACCTTCCTGATGATCCCCACTGCCTCTGGTGTCTCTAAAAGCAGTTTAAAGAGCCGCACTGCAGCGCATTTGGCGCGCATGTGTGCATACCGAACTGGTAGCAAAACCAGTCGGATTCCACCCCTGATCTAAAGACATCATAAGCCATTTAAAATATGAATTAAGGGACTAGCTTCAGCTGCAGAAAGTGATTTTGGGGACAGTGTTAATTGTAAATTATAATCATGATGTCCCAACAGCTGCTTAGATTCAACACAAAGCAAACAGCTTAACACACACATACCTTTGTTTCCAATTTCATCTTCCACTCCCACATCCTTTGTCCCAGGGATATTAGAGGTGATCTGTTAATGTCCTTAGTTTGTAAATGCCAGGACTGCTAAGAGAGGGATTAAGAATGGGGTGCCCATCTCTATGGATTATCCTTCACTGGAGAATTGCTGAAATCATAGGATGATCATTTTTTGGTAGCTGGACAGTGATTAGTCTCTATTGAAGTTGGGCATTTCATATACCATTCAGTTAGAATAGATATTTGTAAAACTTTACCAATGTTAACTAAATGGTTTTATGTTTTTTGCTGTTATCCATACTGAGGCTTCAGGGTGTGGTGGCCTATTATAAATCAAGCAAATCAATCAATAAATACTGAAAAACCCTGGCAAACTGTTTATATCTTTTAAGCTACGGATGTTTGCAGAAACTGACAGTGCCATTATTTTTAATCTTACTGGAATAATTACCCTCAAATTTCTTTTCGCAGTTCAATCACCATCATTTCCTCCCTTCCTCTTTTATGCTTTTAGAATCCTATGTCCTTAGCCATCTGAAACAAAGATGCATCTGTTTTTATCAATAGTTTTTTTGGGGGAATTATGTCTGGCAGGTCATGAATGAAACCATAGGTTAATGAGGAAAAAAGAAAAAGGATCAGAAAAAGAATATTGCCCTTGTATCAGCTTTTCTAGTCTTGGAAGAATGGGCTTTAATTCTGATTGAAGGCAGTGTTTTTAATCTCCCTTGTTTCGATTTCATGTTTAGTAATTTATAATAATGCTGGTTTGTATCAGTTGAACAAATGAGTTTTGCTCCAAGGAAAAGAGTTTGAGTAAAGAATAAGTTCAAAAACAAATAAACTTTGAAAGCAAACAGAGGAAGTGAGGAATCCCTAAACTCCTCCACAAAACTGTAGTTACTCTCGTGTTCATTTCCCTTTTTCAATTGCTGTACATTTTTCAGAACAATGGCAAGGCACTGGAAAAATCTGTTAAATATCACTATAGCTGGTAAAATAAAAATGCACTTTATATTCATGCCTAATATAAATTTTATTTCTTCCATCTTCTATCACATCATATCTCAGTCCATTTCAGAGATTAAGACTGATTTCTCTATTCAACACATTCTATGTTCCATTTTCAACCTTAGTAGTACATTAGAAATAACAGTTATATCCCCATCTGCCAATAAAATTATAATCATGGAATCTACTATTGTTCTACCTATATTTGCAAATGCAATATTGAAAGAAATGAATGACAGAACAAAAGCACTATTAGTGCATCTTTCTTATTATCTTTATTATCTTATATTATATGGGATTGCTCAACATTATTTAAATCTGAGTTATGCATTTCCTTCCAAACAAAGTTTCTTTAAAAAAATATAGTAATATTTATGCCATTTAATTTGTATATCTGCTTTAGTATTAAGTTAGTTAATTGGGGATGACTTTGTCAATGCTAGTCTAGCCTTGTAGAAGGTACTGGCTGCAACTCTAAACAATGAATCAAGCTCCAACAGTAATTGAATTTACAAAAGGAAAACAAAATTAGCAGTAGTTGGGGTTTTTTTAGAATGCAAAGATACTGATGTAATCAAAATTAATTTAGTTTATTTGGAGAATTGGCATCCTTCATTCGCTTTAGTCAGCTCCTAGATTTTACTGTGAATTAAAAATTGTTCAGCACAATGACTCTAATATCTTTTTAACCTGATAAGAGTAAGAAATCATTTTAACAACTGTAGTTGGTTTTATATAAAAAGTTTTGTTATTATTTTAATTTAGTTGAAAACCTTTCCTAATTCCATTTTAATGTTTTTTTTTCTTTCTTTGCTAATTATTAACACAATGGGATTACAAATACCAATTATTCTTTTATCTTTTGCAAACTTTTAAGAGGCAAAGATGGAGTCTGTAACACAATAACCATAGAATTGTAGAGTTGGAAAGGACCACAAGCATCACCTAATTCTCTGAGATATAAAGGTAAATCAATTAAGCCATCCTGGAGAGGTGGCCTTTTATTTAAAAAAAAATCCTCCAGAAATGAGAAATTTATATTGGTAGATTTTTTTTCACTGTTATACACTTCCTAGAACATAGAATAACAGAGTTGGAAGGGACCTTGGTGGTCTTCAAGTCCAACCCTCTGCTCAAGGAGACCCTATACCATTTCAGAGAAATGGTTGTCCAATTTCTTCTTAAAAACCTCCAGCGATGGGACACCCCCAACTTCTGAAGGTAAACCATTCCACTAGTTTATTGTTCTCACTGTTAGGAAATTTCTCCTTAGTTCTAGATTGCTTCTTTCTTTGATTAGTTTCCAACCATTGTTTCTTGTCTTGCCTTCTGATGCTTTGGAAAATAGGTTGACCCCCTAATCTTTGTGGCACTCACTCAAATGTTTATCTATCTAGCTATCATCTATCTATCTTTTATCATCAAAATGTTTTTTTTTCTTATATTAAATGAAAAAGAAGACATTCAGGGCCACGTGAAACTTGGTTATCTAATGAACTTGGTGGTTAGTGAATCCCTTTCAAGACTTTCTACACAAAACATGTATGAATGTGTCAAGAATGGCATAGGGTCTCCTACTTGAGTAGGGGGTTGAATTAGAAGATCTCCAAGGTCCCTTCTGTTATTCTGTATTCTGTATGTATTAAGCCTGGTTCAAATTGAGTACTTGTGAAATGTTGGTTGAACTAGAAGGATACATAGGACTGGCTCTAATTAATATTTCAGTAGAAATCCAGGCTAAATTGGATAATTTAAAAAAAAATAGAAAATGATCATACTGACACACATGTATTACACCCAAAAACTGCATTGATATGACTATATAAATTATCAGGAGACAAGTTTTACTTAAAGCATTTTTATTTTTTACAAGAAAGATAATCTTTAGGTTATCGCACCATGATGGCGAACACCAAAGGCTATAGCACCATGATGGTGAACCTATGGCACAGGTGCCATAGGTGGCACACAGAGCCCTCTTGTTGGGCACACAAGCTGTTGGCCAACTTACCTCCCTCTGAGCATGTACATGTGATTGTGCATGCACTCATGCACAATTCCAGAGACCCAGCTGGTCTTTGGCCTGCACTGTGCATACACATGATTGCAGCAGGAAATCCAGCTGGTCTTCAGAGCTCTCCTGCGCATTCACACATGATTGCTCATGTGTGCATGAGTGCCTATGCGCAGCGTGAGTGCATTGCACGTGCAAAAGCTGCATGCATGCACAGATGGTGCAGTTGCACATGCAGCACACATGGAGGAGCTGCACACAAGTGTGGATGGCATGCGCAAAGTGCGTACTTTTCGGCACTCAGAAAGTAAAAGGTTCACCACCACTGCTATAGCATATTAACATGATGACATTTACATAATGGTATTATCAGAAGAGGTAGAATAAAACTCAAATTTGGGAAGGTGGGAGGATCAAATGAAAAATGAAGGAAGAAACCTCTGGCAAGAAAGCTGCTTCCAGCCCCATCTTTAAAAAAAAGTCTTGTAAACATCCCTAAATTTTAAATATTCAACTAATGTCAAGATGCTTGGGGAGATAAGTATAGAAAAGATTCCAGGTTTTGGAACTGGGGCCTAATTTATGGAAAACATTAACTATACCTTTGAGCTCTGAGCCCTTCTTCCACATGATTTTCTAAGTTTGTTTCAGTCAGTCAGAGACATCTCACTTGAGGATTTTACTCAATTTGTTTTTGTACATAGAATAGCTGTTTATTTCTCATTTCTATCCATTTTCAAACTCATAAATGTATATTGGTTTGTTAAAGTGGACTGAGGTAATTTTTTCACACTTATCTCCAGCTTTCAAGTGTTTACTGTAAGACTTAGAGTCTAAATAATTTGTTTTTTCAAAACCTATTATTTGAAGGACTTCATTTCTCTCATCCTATCCAAAAGGATTGTAAACTATCTTGGCCAACTATAAAAATCAGAATCTACAGTCCTCCAGGAAGGAAACAACAAAACTCAAGCATGAGCTTTTAATGGTTCCTCATTCCTAGCATCAAAATTGGTTACTTAGGGAGACCCACTTGTTTAGCAGAATGTGTGCCCTTGTTGTTTTTCCCAATAGTCCTTCCCAATGGCCCTCTCTGAAAGGAGGTTTGGCCTCCTATTAAAGGGAGGGGACAGTTTGTTCGTGGAGGGGATGCAAATTAGAAAGGCTCTTGAGCTATGCAATTATAAAAAATTGTCATGGCTAACACAAAATTATATAGAGCAACAGTCACAAAATGAAGAGTGTTTAGGAGGTCAGAAGGATGCTTTTAGTAAAAATTAGCATTCTGGAACTGCAGCTTGGCTTAGCAGAAGTCAAGCTGATTTCATGTACTATACTTTCAGTAATATTAACATCAGCTGCATAGTGGTAGCCATGAAACCAGCACGCATGTCAACTGATATTACAGTCTGAACTATTCTTGGTTCACCAAGAATCAGTTTAGACACAACTCTCTCAAACAGATACACCCATTAAAAAAGGAGCCAGAAGCAAGCATTATATTCAGAGTTCTCACTCACTGAGCAAAGAAGTATTCCTATAAATCAGTATGTACATGGGAAGTAAGGAAGGTTCATAAATCAGTGACAGAACAGCACACTCTTGCATATAAAGCATCCCAGTTCCAACCCCTGGCATTTTTAGGTAAATCGGGGACAGTTTCTCACTGGAATCTCTGAAAAGTTGCTAGATATTGGTCTCTGACAGTCCAAGGACATTTTGCAAGTGCTTAAATCCATGTGCCAGTGGCAATCCATCCACAGTGAAAAAAGATGTACTGTCACATGAGGGGCCTACTCATATCACTATTTATTCTTAGCAACCTCACATTGGCGGCTATTGGACCAATATTTCAATCAGTACAAATCAGAATTGTGAATCTGCTCTATTTCTAGTAGCATCTTCATAGTATACTATTGCTATATGTAGTTTGTGTTTTAATGTAGGAGAATATTTGTAAATCAGGGTTGACATGAGGGGCCCTTGGTGCTCTCTGAGCTTGCTTATTTTCTTGAAGATGTTTCATTATCAGTGCTAGCAAGGAGTGCTGTTTGCTGACAGTTTATATTCTGGTGGCTTGCATGTCAGTACTGATGGGGGTGGTCTTAGAGATTCTTTGATTGGGGTGTTTGTTGTTGGCTTCTTTGGCAGTTTCTAGATGGGGTATTGTTTACTTCATTGTTGGTCTAGTGTTAACCTTGGAGTTAATCTCTGCTGATCTGGGTGCTGAATACTGATGGAGAGGTGCTTGGGTCTTTTTGTTCTTTTTTGGGTTGGGCCTTTTGTGTAGTCTATAGATGTTGTATAACATCCTGTGAATGTTCCTTTCCTCACATGAACACCATGCTTAACGTCATTACTTATCTGATCCCAAATTTGCTCCTGTCTAAATCTCTGATAATTGTTATTGCTCCTTTACTGCAACCTGTTTCAGAGCTTTTGTCCCATTTTTCTCCCCCTCTTATATACATTGTTGTCATTTGCAGAGAAAGAATAATTAAATACAAGCTTCTCTCCCACAACTAGCCAAAACAGCAGGTTGAAATAATAATGGACAGATTACTCCTTGACCCTCCTTGATTTCATAATATCAAAGCATGAAATATTATAGGGATCTTTTCCTTTTCTACTCATGAAGATGCCTATGAATTGAATTAGATTGATAACTGACTGAAGGTCATTTTTTGGACTTCTTGACTGAATAGATAATTGAACATGTTTGCAAAGTCCTAACCTAATACTGCAATTAATGTATTTTGTCCCACCTTTTGATGGTTGTTTCTGTTTGACTTTCATCATGCACAGCCATATGGATCATATTCCATGAATTTGGCATGCAGTTTGTGTGTGATAATAATAAAGCTAACCAGCTACCTTCTAAGTCCTTTTAAATGTTTCTCTTTCTTTCTTGGCATAATTTTCAGGAGCCAAAGGGTTGCTTGAGTGAATAGTTTTAATATGATTTTAGGGGGTTGGGGGACAATAAACAGCCAAACAAGTCAACTTAAAAGAAGAGGGGTAAACAAAAGGCAAAAGATAAATACTGCTTTCTGTCTCTGTGGACTGAATAATTTATATCTGTTTCCTGGCAAATATTGGCACTGTTGCCAAGGTTGTGCTGGGGACTTTAAATTACTGCCCCCTAGCATGTACTGTGTATCTCAGCAGAGGTCAGTACTGTGGCTTGATACTTGCATAGCAAGATAAAACCACCATGTTTTTAATTTCAGGGTTGGTTCTAGCAGTGATGAAGATGAAGCAGATCCATATGTCCAATGAATATGTGCTTTGAGTTCAGAGAAGCACTTCAGGGAAGTATTTTTATTTCAGAGTTGAGTGGGTACAGCCAGCAAAGAGTTATAAAAGAGACTGTGGGAAGTGATTGTGCATAATCCTCTCATTCTTTCTCTCTCTCTTTCTCTCTGACACCCAGACATACTCTTCTCTCCTTCTAGTCTTTCTTTGTTTCCCTTTCTTTAACTTTCCCCTTTGACTTGCAGTTGCTGGTCAATTGCTCTGTGAACTTTTCTTCACTTCACCAATCCAGATCATTTCCAGGATCACTAGTTAAGCCTATTAATAATAATAACAATAATATTAAAAGCCGCTTTAAGCTCACCCAAATAGATTAGTTTTGCTTCTGCTCACTTCCTGTTTCTTGTGGTGGTTTGCTTTTCTGATCAGAATTCTTGCCAGTGAAATTATAACACAGCAGGATCATCACTGAGGCATACCTAATGCGGATCAAAACAGGGAAGATTGTAATTGGGTTTTCAGAGAACGCTAACACCCAAGGAACGTGGCTTCATCCAAGACATGGATTCTTTTTTTCTCTACAGCTGCAAATTATACTGAGGACACCCTACCTACCACACTTTGTTAAAATAAACGACAAGAGTTTTCAGGCACATCAATTTGCTATTTGCAAAATCTTCAGCTTCTGCAGCTACCAGGTACCAGTAGCTACCTTCATTATTTTTAGTGATGAGAACGTAAGTTGGTGTAAAGAGAGAAAGTTTCTCTGTTTTTAAGTTACTGCTTGGTTACGTTCTCACTCATGTGGCTATCTTAGAATGAAGCAGTTTTTTCCTCTACTAGAACAGAAGAAGACAGCTTAATACCCTCTAGTTTAGATTACAAGTCCCATAATCTACCACTACTAACTACATTTGGGGATTAGTTCCCAACTTGCTTATCAGTGTTCTTGAGCTCATTGAGCATATCACTAAAAAGGAAAATTTTTGCAGAGATGCTCATATTATGAGATAATTAAAGAGATGAGCCCACCCCCAAAGAGGTTTTTATTTCCCCTTGAAAGAAGAAAAAAAAATGAGGGACCATATCCAGAATTTCTAAGGAATCTTTTCCTCTTCTTCTCCATCCCCTCCCTCCCTCCTATCCCATAACTTTGGAGACAACACAAACCAGGAAATATTAATCCTTCCATTCTTCTGCAGTATGTGTGATGTGGTACCCTCTGAATAAAAAATAGCATTATTGAACGTGAATGCCAGTTTGGTCTTCAATTTTCTATGCTAAAATATTTGACAATGGAGAGATGGGAAGGCAGAGACATACATAATTTTTTTTTATTTTATTTTTTTGCTTACCCATTTTGCAATAACTGAGAAGGTGTAGCTATGGAGCTTTGACTTCTTTTGGAAGCATCTCATTGAAGGGCAATATCTTTTGCAACACTTGTCTTATGTATAATACACAATTTAGTACATAAGATAGATGTTAAATACTCCACGAAGTACCCAAAATCCAGGAAAAAGCTGTGATCCTGTGATACTTTTAACATTTTAACAACTATGCCCCAAATGGCTATGGTAGCGGCCCCCTTGAAGACTTCGAGGAGTTTGGGGGGGGCAGCTACGCCCTACCTGGCCTGTCCGGGTGGGGCCAGGAGCGTCTCGAACCATGTTCTCGACACCGGAGGCAGTAGCCTCTTCGATAAGGTGGAGAAATCG
>JAEANM010022122.1:0-11679 GCA_017656035.1 Myanophis thanlyinensis
TAATAGAGCAGCCAGACAGAGGCATGTCAATCACTTAACTTGAAAAGCCTTCCACTA
This sequence comes from Myanophis thanlyinensis, assembly GCA_017656035.1. Lineage (NCBI taxonomy): Eukaryota > Metazoa > Chordata > Lepidosauria > Squamata > Homalopsidae > Myanophis > Myanophis thanlyinensis. The sequence goes on from JAEANM010022122.1 coordinate 58, forward strand.
ACCAAGGCTTCAGTCACTGTGTTATCTAATTATCTTGGGAAAGCTACTGGCTGGAAGTAATAGTATTGTATTTCTTTCTGCTCCGTGCTCCAAAAAGGTGATAAATACTTCGCGTCTTCATAATTATGCAACATATATACATAAAGGGTGGTGTAGTGCCATATTGTTGGCTAGCTTCAAGGAGTGGGGGGGAGAAAGGGAGCAAATCTGAACCCCAAACAAAGCCAACAACCCAACTGAAAAGTAAATAATCCACAAGCGGCATGAGAATGCCTGAAATTCTTGAAATGTTATTTAATATGCAGTGTGCAGCTTCCAATAGAACAAATTCTGAAGAAAAACTTATTGGCTAAGGGAAAATATATTTTAAAGAAAGTGATTGGAAAGGAGCACAGAAAGTGATTTTTAACTCAAAACAGGAAAAAAGGACTGGGAGTTTGCACCACATCTATTCTTTACCTGCTGATGTCTGGGATACCATCTGCTTTTGCTGCGTAAGATCTAGGAGGAGATTCTTCATTTAAGGCCAAAGCAGGGTAAAACTTCTCTCACAATTTCTGTTGGTTTTGTAGATTCAGTGCAAGCCACAGGCATATTTTTGCCTCTCCTTGTGTGTACTCAACTGAGTTGATACAGGAGTCAGTCCTTTCTTCCCATACTATGGATGCACTATGTGCAATGTTACTCATCAAATCATGAACATGGTTACACGGTTGGAAAGTTCCCAAAGCAATGAACAACTACTTGAAACAAGCTCCATGTTTTTTCTTTTCCCCAATCTACTCCCACTCTTCACCTCTCATTTTTCTGGCCTATCATCTAGAAAACCCATGTTGTCTGCTTTTGTTCTAATTCAGTTTTCTATGCTTACATTGGTGATGTGCATTGAAGCATGTGTGAGCTATTTGCAGCTGCAGTGTTTTGTTCTGGTAGCTTTCACATTTTTATAACCTTCAATTGATTATACCTCAGCTAGGCAGAAGGGAATAAACTGCACTTTCTCCATTGCTAATGGTAGTGGTAGATGATAAGGATATAAAACCTCCCTCTTCCTCCTCACCCCCTCTCTCCCCATCACTTGTTCAGGAATAGCAAACTGGAACAGAATTATTGGGAAGAATAGTATATATGTGATGGTTTGAAAATATTATATAAATATGCAGATATTTATATATGTATATGTTGCATATATTCTCATGTATACCTGTGAATAGATACTTGCCAATCTAATCAATGCAGCAATCATACCTCAGTCAAGTCGATGCACTGCATTGATCCAGTATTTTTAATTATAGTGTACTATAATTATATAAGCAAGTCCTTATATAACATTAATTTTTCAAAGTATTCAAACATTATCTTCCTCTGATAAAGACACTTTTGCTTTTTTAGCATATTCCCAGGAGTCTTGAATATATATTTTCTTCAAATTTGTCTTGTGGGTACTTTTGAATTTATTTCAGGAAGTAACAGAACATTCTGCTGCTGTATTTTTTCCAGTAGTATATTTTTTCATCACACTCAAGTCTTTCTCTATGACTGTATTTTTCCATTTATAAAAGCCTGGCTAGATTGATTCTCCCTGGGAGTTCTTCAAAATATGGAAAGACACAAGAATGAAGAAATATTTATATAATGAAAAACAGGACATTCACACACATCATTTGACAACCTTCTGTCTGAATAGGAAAGAAAAAGTCCATATTTCTCCTGCAGAATAAGTCAATGAAATTCTCCTTTTAAGAGACATACAGAAACTAAATTTGGATTCAGGAAATAAGTCAGAATTGGTCAAAGACACAGATGTAGCTTGGGTGGATTAGACTATTGATTACAGACAAGATAAGAGTGATACAAAACAGCTGACTGCCCACCATATGCCAGGATGTAGAAGTTGATTATATTCTCAAGTTGTATTCCTGACACTTCTCCAATTTAATAGATACTTAGTTTTGAATGATGTCCTTAAGGTCAAGCAGTTGAATATTTACATAAATCATTGTATGTATTTCATGTTCCCTTCATCCCCATATTTTAACAGAATTTATTACTGTTGTTATTTTTTCCTTATTAATTAAATGTGTATTAGTTTTAATGTTTGTAAGCCACCCAGAGTTGCTCTGGACAAGATGGAGAGCACACTGAATGAATGAATGAATGAATGAATACTATTTCTGGCCTGGAACCACTAGTATTCTCCTTGTCTACCCCATCTCTTATAGAAGGCTCCTGGCAGAATGTATAGAATAGCCTGTAGAAAAACAACGTAGAAAAAAATGTCAGAAATTAAATAGAAGAGCATAAACTTTGAAGTTCACCACACTATCATATTTGCATCAAGACAGGGTGGAAGTAATTTTTAACTAGACTCTCTTTTCCCTTCTGAAGAACTGGCTGTTATGTAAATCCTCTTTCACAGCACTACTTTGCAACTTCCAACATGCTATGAGGTTTCTGTCAATCTTCGTATGTGAAACTAACTCAATTCATGCAGAAAAATGCAGATGGATTCTTCCAGTATAGTTTGGAAGGGAATTCTGCCTAAGACTCTATTCTCCCCTTCTGAAGTGAAGGCATCATTTGTACAATGCCATTATTCTGTAGAAGGCAAATTTGCGATATAGTCAGTTGGTATTTCCCCCCTTTGCCATAAGAAGAAAATTGAGCACAGCAAGACAAGTCATTATCATTTACATTTGAGCTTGTTTATCTTCAAAGGCATCCTTGCATTTTACAGATAGAAGTGTTCTATTTCTAGTCCTCATGTCAATGGATCTTAAGCTGACCACTGAAAGACTGGTGAAAGCAGGGTCTTTCCGGAGAAATTATCTTGGTTCTCAATGCCATTTTCACATTGGACATCTTTCCAAGCAGGCAATCAATAAGAGCTATGTGACAAAATCACATGGGAAAAAATGGCAGCATTGTTACAACTTTTATATTCACGGTTGCAAATATCCTGAAGGACCTACTTTCAATCTGTAGCATATACGGTATCTAAACTAAATACAGTCTGTTTCTTGCCTGAAATGATCTAAAATAGTGTGTGAGAGAATACTAGATAGCTTGATAGGAGCCAGTTTTCTGTATTCCAAAGTTACTTGGTACAGTAGGGTATGAAAGGGTCCTCTACTCATTTATGGGTCTCTACTGTTCCATGCTTAAATGTTCCTTCTTTTTGTGATTGTACCTATGACCAATGCTCTCATTTTCATTGGATCCTTTCAGCTTCAGGAGAATTACAAGAGTAAAACAGGCTATAGAAATAGGAGGCAGATGAGAATGTGTTAACTATATAAAAAGAATGCCATCTCATAAATTGAAAGAAAATTTGGATCCATGTCAGATTTAAAACAGCTGCCTGGATTTCTACTTTGTGGAGATGTGTAGGGTGCACCAGCAAATTCTCATATATTTCTAAAAGTGAATGCCAATTGAATTTATTTGAACTTGCTTCTGTACAAATATGCATACAATAACAATATAAAGCTTACATATTTTAGGCCATATGTATTTGCAAATTAGTCAAGAGAAGCAGGTTTTCATAGATAATAATAGGACATTTTAAATTTGTTTTATTTTGTGCACAATAAATTTTACTTAAGTGTAGCTACCAAGTAATTTTGAAAAATATGCAACTATAAAAATAAATTAATAAAAAGTTACAGATCTTAATTTCAAAATAGTTAAGCAATCAAATTTACATCTGCTTTGCAACGAGGTACAAATGCTTACTGTATATCAAGGAGAGTGATTATTGATGCTATTAAAAGAGTATTGTAGATTAAATATATGGGAGATTTGCTTTGTAAACTTCACTGGAATAAATATACAGTATGTTGCAAAAGAGCATGTTTGTGCCTTTTGACAATTTCTAATCATTTCAAAAGGAAGGGAAGGAAATGTTTGCATGATCTTACCAATTATACCCCCCCACGCCCCCAAAAAACCCATGTGGGATAAAAACTAATACTACTAGCATGGTAATTATTAACAGATGGAGTAGTGTTCATTTAATATTTGGGAGATTGCTAATAAGTCTAGAGGACTTGACAATAATGCAAAGGGAATGAAGCAATGTCTCATGTTGCCAAAACCACATTTTCTTAATTTGTTTATATTTGGGAGGTGAGGTGTGGAGGTTTCTCCTTCCTTTTTTTAAAATAGCACCCAGCCTATTTTTAAGTGTACATGATAATTTTTATGTTTGTACTCACAATGGCAAAAAATGAAATACGATGATAGCAAGGTTCTGGAGAAAAAGCAAAATAGAATGTGGAGGCCCCATTAGGCCTTTTGGCAGTGAAAAGCCCACCCCATACACCTTTAAATTCAGCATACAAATATGAGGTTACAGATAAGTACCAGTATGTGACTGACATAAGAAGCAAATATAAATAGATAAAATGTGGTGATGCCATTAGAGAATAATAAAGCAGATAATTAATATCATGTTCTTAAGTGGTTTCCTGTTGTGTTATTGATCAATGTAGGCACAGGACTAAATGTAGAATATTATTTCCAAATGAAGAATGTACAAATGTTTAAGCTTCAAACAAAGAAGCAAACCAAAAGAAGGGACAAACTCTCATTTTTATTTAAGCCAAGGCCATTCATCACTTTAAATTATACATATTAGTGGATTTGTAGGGAGTTAATCTGAAATTGTTTAAAATACGTCTTGAAATATTTATTGCAACCAAAGGTAAATAATTTCTGTTGAAATTATGTTTACATGATTCAAAAATTTTTATCAGCAACCCACGGCAATTTCAAAGTTAATCATTTTAATGTAGCAATACATGAACATTTCACTGAACACAAATTCCAGGGCTAGCAATAAACAGCCCTTTTCTTTTCTTTTGTAGGATTATTTACACAATCACAGTCTCTTCCCCCTTTTCTTTGCTCTTCTCTTTTCAAACATGTTATTTCAGTTGACTTCAAGGGTCTGACCTAGACCGCTTTTATTTAAAAGTCTCATGTACATGGCAAGGTTTGTTCTGCAAAGGAAAGCAGTGGGATGCTAGAAAGTAGCATAATCACACAAATTGTCTTATATTTCAGTCTAAAAATATTATGAACAAACCAACAACTTTATACCAAACCAAATTCATTTATATATCTTTTGACTATAAAATCCTAAAGATAATTTATTACATTTTATTCTATTGCATTCAACTTTTTTGTGGTCTAAATGGACTATCAAGGAACCCCAAGAACACTCCTACCAACACTGAAAGGGCAAACCATCTGTATACAAACAGAGAGCAAATCTCACTCCCTTCTAGAGCTAATAATATTTACCTACTTGGGTAATGAGACATCTTGAAAAAAACAACCAAGTTCAGAGGTTGAATCTCATAAGGAGCTCCCAAATGGGCAATGTTTTGATGTATTTAAATGTCATTAGCAACAGGACACAATGAACATCTAACAGCCTTTAAGGTATGTTTTTATTGAGTAACTTTGGATAAAAACTGCATATAAAAATTCATTTCCTGGATTACAGCGGTATGTCTACTTTTTGTAGTCTTCGTAAAGTGCAATTCTAACTTCTTGGTCTCCCTGAAACATTATTGTCCATTAAGCAAGTATTCTCTTTTGTATTACTAAAAGTGGTTCATTTGCTGTTCTAAGGGACTGAAGAGGTGTTAGTAAAGATTTTGCATTATCTTATTTTATATGCTGTGTTTCAATTAAGATACAGTGTTTCAGTGAGTTGTGCATTCTGAATTTATAATGTTGGGTCTTTAAGTTCTGTTATGCATTACTTGAGTGCATTATGTTGAAATCAGTAGAAAAATCTTGGGATAAGTAGCAAAGAATGATGTGAAGTGCTAACACCATAGCATTAATTGCTGTACCCAGTATCTTCCCAATATTCTGGCCTCACCTCTGTCCATTTCTTTTGTTTAGTATTACTGACTCAGTTGATCCAATTTTTTAATACATGAAAGTTATCCCATTCAAATTTATTTTTGAATTTACATATTGAAACATTACATATTTTTCCCTAGGAGCTACTTATAGGAAGTATTTGTTTAGCCTAGGAGTGGGTGACTTATGTCTCTACTGCAGAATCTAAGTTGCTTTACCCTCAATTCCTTTATCTTACAACCACACTGCTGACACAATTCTGAGCTAAGTCAGAAAATGTGCAAAGGTGTCTGCTTTTCTCAGATGAATTGAACTCCCTCCAGCCTATCAAAACAACCACTTGTATTACCTTTTCTACACCATGATGTCTGTTTGTATAGTTCTGTGCTCTAAATAACTATGGTTCCTAGTCACCAATTTCAGTAGAATATAATTATATAATCTTGCTGTGCTAAACACAGAAAATGTGAAGGTTATCAAAATTTGGCAAAACATTGAGAAATTTTGTGAAATTTTGCACAAAGAGTCTGACTCTAGAATGATGGGGATCATCAATGGGATGTCTCAAAAAAAAATTCCATTGTGCAATGGCCTGCAAAGTTCTTCAACATCTTTGATAATCTGACTTGCAGAAAATCTTCATGGTATTTTGTGTTTTCAAAGTATGACCTCTCTCAACATTAAACAATTAAACAAAACAAAACAGATGATATAACCCTTTTCTGCTCGTTTATTTGGCTTTTTCTCATAACCACTTTGTTGATTGTATCAGACAGATTATCTGGAGGTGGGGAGAATGTGAGTGAAAGAAGATGCCAAGGTTGTTTAAGAATAGCCAGCCTGATGTAAATACCATCCAAAACAGAAAGTGACTTATTGAGTAGTGAGTACACCATTAGTAATTACTTATTTAGCATTTAACATGATCAGCTGAGAAAACCTGCACACTCCCAAGATGATCATTAGCCTAATGGCAACCTCACAGTGCTCATAAAAATGGTAATGTCCTCTGTTCATTTTCAACAGCACCAGCAGCAATCCTCTCTCTCTCTCTCTCTCTGTGTGCATATGTGTGTACACACATATATGTCTATTGACTTTAGTGGAAGAGATTTAAGTATGTGCTTACTGTTCATCATCAGCATAAATGGGGAAAAATACTTCACTTTATTGTATCTTGTCTTCTTCGGGATCCAGTAAAGTGCTTATTGAAATCTGCTTAAATATGTATAATTTTGAAAATTTCTGCTAAAAATAAAACATCACTGGATCAGTAAGAAAAAGTATGAATAGATCAATAATAAAAAAAACATCCTAAATAATATACTGAATGTCAATGGTATTTGGAAAATATTCCTAATACAGTCAGGCTATTAATTATCTGTACATGGGCTAAAGAAATAAACATTTGACCTCTTTCATAATACTTTAGTATGGAATTCTATATGCATTTCAATAGGCTCATGCATTACCATAAATATCTGAATACAGACTAAGAACTTGTTTGATTAATTTATTGAGAAAGATATCATGTCCAATGGCCAGAACTAAACAATTGGGTAGCTATATGAAAAATGGGTAGGGAGAGAAAGAAAGAAAGAGAAATACAAAGACACAAGAGAGATATAGTCTATGTCAGAAACAGAAAATATTACCCAAGTGGAGCAAACAACCCAATTTACATAAAGCAAAATTTCCCTATGAAAAAGGATTCTAATTTAGCAAGTGAACTCTAAGGAACTCTGTTTGGAGTGTATGGTTTTTAAATGCTGAACAATTGAAATGATAATATTCTTATACACATACCAACACCCATACAAAATGTTCTTAATCTTTCTATGTTTTCTTTTTAAAAATATTTTAATAACTAAACAAAAGAAACAGCAAAATAAAATGAAAGAAAAAGAATGCATGTACATACACAACTTTTGTGTACTTTTGCACTAGAGTAGTGGCTCCCAACTTTTTGGACACCAGAAACCATTTCTGTGGAGAAATGTTGTTCCGTGGACCAGAGGGGACGTAACTTCACATGCTGCCTATATCCTGGAAATGGAACTTTGCTTGTTTACACAGCCCGATTTTGCCGCGGCCCAGTGCCAGTTCACAAACCCAGGGTTAGGGACCCCTGCTCTAGAGGAAATAGTAAAATGGAAGTGTAGTTATAGAAACCACTTTGTTTTGTATAATTTGTCAAAAACAGATGACTCCTTTTGCTGTCTGAAAAGGAAACAAATCCACCAAAATTCAGTATGACATTGTAAATTTAGTGAATATATGAGATTTTAGTTTTAAATGGAAAAGGAAACTGTTCCTATTTCTCTGAATATTATAGGCCTAGTGCTTTGTTAGTTTTGAGTATACACAGAATACATTAATATTTACTCCACTGAATGTTCTTATGGTCGTTCCTCATGCCCACGGTTAATCTTGTATGCTTGTTTCCAATGTAATGTATATTATATACAAAATACATAAGAAAAAAGCCTGACAATGTAATGCAATTAGTGTCCATATAACAATAATATTTGGCATGAGGTTCAGAGTTTTCCAAATTTACAGGAGTATCTTTATCTTCTCTATGAAAGTTGGACTGTCTGCTCTTCTGTCATGGTGCATGTTTGTTTTTTCATCATTAGGAGTGGCCTGCTTTTAATTTTTCTAGCTGGTTATATTGGTTAGGATTTTAGAACAAAGGGAAAGAACACCTCTTGGTATCTGTTTACAAAATGCAAATCCAAAGACAAAGCAGCAGTTTACATTCAAAGAAAACAAAATAGAATTTAGAATCTGTGTTGGAGAAAAAAAGCAGTCGCTGTTCTGATACACATTAAGTGATGTTTGATATTTTCTTATCAACACAATTAAAAACCTCTTTGATGGAAAATGAGACACACATTTAGTATAACTATTGTAGCTAGACATAGAGCTACTATGAATGGTAAATTGAAACTTTTTTTTTTGCAAATAAATGCCAGTAAATAAAATATAAAAAAATATCTGGCTGAACTGCAACAGGCAGGGACTCCTAATCCTCTTTAACTGAAAAAAAAAAACCAATAGAATGTTAGAATAATGTAAAGCAAAGTAAGGTAAATTTCCTTTGTAAAGAATTTTCTGGACGTCTGATAAACCATAGGCATGCTTTGGAATTAAATATGTTGAATTTTGGGAGAAAGTATTTGGAGATTGCCTCTCTTTTTTCTTCCCCCACCTCCATGAACAGGTACACTATTTGTGACTGGCAAAATCTACCATTAGTTCATAAAGCCCAAAATCCTGATCCCTATTTCAGATTGAGAAGCACATTTTGTATTGGATGAAATTATAGTTCCCTAAATAATGAAGTTCATTGCTTAAATTTTCTTATGTACTTGATGTAGTCCATGGAAATGCAGGGGATTCTCACCATTAGGGCTGCAGTTGGGGCTCAAATTTCAATTCTAAATCCTGCTAGGCATTCACATGACCAGACCCAATTTTATGATTATTTTTACAGTGGTTGTTGTGCAAATCCTGCTGTCTTAAATACAAGTCACATCATGAAGTGCAAAAATCACTGTCATTTTGCAGCAGGATGCGGTCAGAAATGTGAGCTAGTTGCCAAGAACTGAAAATGTGATTATGTAACTGTGCAGGGCATGACAAACACTTTATAATGAACAATAAATAAATAAAGCATGCTTTCCAAGCCTTTGTAGCACTGAATGATCATTAAATGACTGGTCATAAATTAATGATTTCCTGGATGTAGCCATAGCTATATAGGAGAGGATAACTGTTGATGTTGTCTAGTATGGCAATAAAATATCTGCAGGAAGAAAAGAAAGCTCAGAAAAGACCAAGAAGCCAATATTTAATTAAAATGCATGTTTATTTTTAAGATCATTAGGAGTTTCCCACCTTTTTAATATAGGAAATGATTTATATCATTTATTTGGTGCATTTCAGATGTTGTTCTAAGGTTTCCAACACATAAAATACTTTACTTTTGTAACAACAAATAATCTATTTAACAGTTAAATGCTATAACAATTTGAGTTAATAATGTGACAAACACAAACACACACAGGTGCACACGCATCCAAAGGGAGGGGGAATCCAAAGAACTATTTTAAGAGAGTCTCATAATCTCTTAATTTCTGTAACTATAGTTATGGCAGGAAATACATTTGTTTTCACCTGCATAGAAACAAAAACCAGTGAGAAGCTAATATGCAAAGCCACAAATTTCTTGTGCATTTAAAGATGTGCTTGGGAAGGAGCACTTGGAAGCAAAACAAAACAGCCAGCAGACAGTACATATTTCCCCTTCTCTATCACTCCATGCCATACTCTGCTTTGCGGGTATCCTGATCATCAAGACAATACCAAATGTATTTGATATTAATTATATCTATGTGGTCTTTCAAGAACCAATACTCAAAAATGTGATTTGCATAATGAAACTTTAGCAATAAATAAATGTTATCATTTACAACAGGGGTGCATTTTTCCTCTGTGGCTGATGAACTTTGAAAAGGTAAAACCAGTGTATTTTCTGACTGCTCCTGGCAAGTACCAATAAGAGAATACACTGGTTTTATCTTTTCAAGGTTCAAAGCAACAGAGGAAAAGCAGAGAGATTTAATATTCTTGGCAAATACAGAGTCTAAGTTTCCTTATATGATTCTTTGTATTTGAAATTCAAAGTATCAGACCTTGCAAAGTTCAAGTTATGTATGAATGAAAAGATATAAAGTACTTTTTGTGGAAAGTTGTAGAAAGTTTCAAATACATTAGTTTATTTTTATTTCTAAAATGTATAACTGGTATTCTTGAAGATAAATAAAACATTAAAACATACATTGTAAAACACTGCATTGTAAAAATAGAAGTGTATAGATCTGAACAGCCATCAGGTCTTAGAATCCATTCAATCTATTCAATCTGTTCTTTCTATATTTTATAGTACAGGTTTTCCATTGTGAGTTATCTTTTACAGAGAATCCTCAAAATGGGCTCCATATTAATAATATTTATTAGTGTTCTGTATAAAATGCTTGGCAGGCTTTAATAAAAAGTTTGTAAATAGCTGAGAGGATGCAAATTTGATTTTTGTGTTTATAGTTTATAGCTCCTTTTGTGTTCTATAGTTTATAGCTCTTTATTCTAATTTACTTAGATAACATTGGCAAGCATGCCTAGTTTATTTAAAACTGAAACTCTTTTGGATGATTTATAATTCTTAAATGAAACTGATCAACTATTCTCTATTCATTAGGAATAGAGAATGTGCTTTGCAATTTTTAGTCTTGGTATATTATTTTGATATTTAAGATGCTGTGAAGCAACACTAAATTTCCCGCCTAGTTAAACAGTTTGCATTATTCAGTCTTTGTTTTTACTGAAGCTCTAAAACTTCCTTTTTCAAATACTATATTGTAACTGCACATTGTAGTTACATTGCTGACAAAATGTCTCAGCATCACTTTTAACATGAGCAGTCATTTTGAGCATGAAATGGTTTAGCTAATGATTTATCTCTTGCACTGCTGTGCTTGGGGCAGCTGTATGATTGGCCTCTTTAGCAAATCAAGTAATTTCTTTAACAAAATGTTAACGCACAGATGGGCCGTAAGCTGTCAGTTAACTATTATTGTATGCACATCTGCTTGCTTTCAATGTACTGCCTGATGTATTCAGCCACTTACTTAGCTGCAGACCTCTGAAAAGCACAGCCTGCTCTGATTGCCAAATAAA
>JAEANM010022123.1:0-11679 GCA_017656035.1 Myanophis thanlyinensis
TTTGCATGGTACTGTTCCCAAACCAGGTTGTGATGTTGCCCGTCAGGATGCTCTCTACAGTGCAGGAATAGAAGTTCTTGAGCACCTTTGGTGGTAGTCTGAAGTCCCTCAGACGTCTGAGGTGAAAGAGTCGTTGTCGGGCTTTTTTACCATGGTGTTGATGTGGAAGGTCCAAGATAGGTTTTTCGAGATGTGCTCACCAAGATATTTGAAGCAGTCCACTCTCTTTACCAGGCTTCCGTTGATGACCGGGATTTGGTATTTCCTTTCCTGTTTTTGTTAGTCGTATTCCAAAAGGCAGCCACAGCAGAGAAAACTCTTCTTCTGGATCCCGTAGCTGACAGGATCTGCAATATGCCTCCTCTGCTAGTACAGGTGGGGTAGGCGAATACCATCAGGTTGAGATGGTTCCTCAACTAATCTGGATCCTTGTGGGGGTTTAAAGGTACTGGTAATAACCAACCCTTGAATTGCACCTGGAAGCAAACCAGCAACGTGTGCAGCTGGCAGAACAGTGTAACATGGGCCACTCTGGCAGTCCTAAGAACTGCCTACACTGCCCCCTCTACACCAGCTGTAGCTTCTGAATGCTCTTCAAGGGTAGCCTTACCTATAGCGCATTGCAATAGTCCAAATGTGACACAACTAAGGCTTGAATGACTGAGCACAGGGTTGTTAAGTGAATAACTAAGTTGTTATATGAATCATGTGGTCATTCAGCAAATCCGGATTCCCCCATTGACTTTGATTGCCAGAAGCTGTCTGGAAAGATTGCAAATGGTGGTCACGTGATAATGAGATACTGCAACCATAGGAAATACATACTAATTGCCAAGTGCCTAAATTTGACTAAGTAACTGGAGATGCTGCAACAGTCATAAGTGCAAGGACTGGTTGCAATTCATTTTTTTTCAGTTTCTTTGTAAATTTGACTGGTCACTAAATGAATGGTTTTAATTAATTGTAATTAATTAAAGTGAGCGTAGTGCAGACCCTTTAACGTAACAGCTTCCAATCTGTTTTTAATTTATAAGGCTATGTGGCATAGTTTCCTTGATCTGGGAATTAAAAAATACATATTCTGATTGTAAATTGCTTTGAATGCAATTTTATTGTGAAAAAAAGGATGTAAATGAAGTAATATAAGTACATTAGGCCCTTAAAAATGAATGATTTGATTTCAAGGAAGTTCATGCTTTCAAATTGAATCAGGTTCCTCCAGATTGTTTCAAACTCAATTATATTTGATAGACTTCCTGTCTTTGCAAAGTCTTGAACATTTTTCTTTGATATAGTGCACTTGCTATTCAACTATGAAGCATATATTACAAATTATTTCTCATCGAACTTTCTCATTTACACAATTGTGATAACCTACCAGGTTTTTTTTATTTTCCCCAATTAAAAAATCTCTTTCTCTCTCCCTCTTTCTCCCACTCTTTCTCCTGTCTTTGAATCACAAATTCAAATTAAATAATTGAAAATATTGTTTCTTATTGGAATGTGGTTGATCGATGCATCCTGTATTACATCCTTTTAAGCGTGAATTGAAATATACCGAAAGAATAAGAGTTAAAATATTGTTATCATGCAAAATATAAGAAAAATTCAGCCAGAAGGAAAGTTTTTCTCTGGCAATGGTAATGCATTGCAAGAAACTGCTTAGCTCCACAAGCCTCTAACCCTAACCCTAACCCTAACCTGGGACTGTTATCATAGAATTTCATGTCTGCTATACAAACATCATAGTATTTTTTAAAATCTAATTAGTTTTATTTTTACTAATTCTCATTTGGCACATAATTTCATGATAGTGTCTAAATAATTGACTGAATGGCAATTTTGAGGCATCTGAGAAGGAAAAGATAAAAGTTATATTGTTCTAATTGTGCTTATGTGTGTATTTTGGTTGGTTGTAGGGAGAAAGAATATATGCATGTAATTCTATTCATAAGCTTTCATATAAATTAGAACTGTAGTCTTTGCAAAACTAGTACTTTTTCTTTACTAAGTAAGTTATAGAAATGGAAGTTTCTAATCTTTAATGACCAGAGGGTACATTTGTAGTATTGTCAGTGTGGACTCCTGCAAAATAATTATTTGAATTAGTTTCTTCATTTATGAATTGGCAGCCAGGTCACAACCAGTTACAAATTCTAGATCAGAATGGTACTTGTACTTGAATTGATTGCTTTGCCCTTCTCTACAGGACATTCACATCCACTTACCATACCCTTTTTGCTGCTGGTTATTTTTCTTTGGAAATCTTGTAATGATATTGGAGTTTGATACCTTGCCTTGCAGTAAGCCAACCTATTTTTTTTAAATGTAAATTATCAAATGAGATATAGAGCCTAGCAGCATTGTGGAAGATACAGTATCTACATTGACAGGTCTGAGTAATAACAACAATTAGTAATAACAGCAACAGTAATAATATCAACAGTATCCATAGGAGTTGTGATAATAACAACAATTTCAGTTTACATCTTGCCTTTATCTTAAAAGTATTCAAGTGTGACTTGGTCTTTGTCATAGGTTACTTTGCTCTTCACAAAAAGTATGGTAGTGCTGAGAAGGCAGTATTCTACTTCCCCTCATGGATTTTTATATTTTCTTTTTCCAACAACTTGAAAAGATATTTCTGTGTACCATTTTAGCATCATTTTTTTAGCTTATTTGAAATTAATTCTATCACTATCATCATCATATAGAGCAAGTTGATGGCAATGTCCCTCACTTTTTAAAACAGCTTCACTGTCATCTGCAAAATACAGGAACCACATCCTTAATTCCATTTTCTCTAGGCTTTTGAAAGAGGTTTTCCTTTCCTAGTTTTATTTATTAAATTTGTATGCTATCCATCTCTCCTACAAGGTGACTGTGGGGGAATATCTAACATCTTTTTTAACATGTGGAGAAGAAGGTATGTTTCTGAGCTGTATTTTCCTCCAGATCGTTCATTACCGAGCTAGATACTGTTAATATTGTCAGTACACATCAGAGTGATATCGTTTACATATAGTAACTTGCTCTGCCATTCTTGATTGGATTAGATCTTCTTTAAAGTGCCTTATTTAGAGTTTTGTTTGGTATATTTGCTGTTTATCTTAGTGCTAGGAGAATATGTTCAAGCCAGGGGTCCCCAAGCCCCGATCCATCCCCAGCATTGGGTCGCAGCATGCCAGAAACTGGGCCGCGCAAACAAGCAAAGTCCCATTTGTGGGATGCATGCAGCACATGAAACCACACCCCCTCTGGTCCGTGGAAAACCCCTCTCCATAGAATTGGTCTCTGGTGCTCAAAAAGTTAGAGGCTGCTGCTCTGGACTGTTTGTTTTTTTCCTTACTTTTGATTATGTATTTAAATGGTTTGAGGAAAGGAATTATCTTTTATGTTCATCCCTGTGTTGTATATGTTTTCTATTTGAGGAAGGCATATGTTGGAGTTGATTAAATGCGTACAGTACAATTTTAGCTTGGTTCTCATATTCTTGGAAAAAATAGGCAGCTGATATGATTTAAAATTGTTTCTATTTCAATGTATAGTAATGAAATTTGAACACAAATAAGAATATTATAGTATTACTGCTAGATCTTATCCAGGACTACTCCCTGGATCTTGAAAGCAAATAAATATTTACCTCAGAGAATTCAAATAGCTCTACATCTAGAAATATACCAAAATTGATATTCAACTTCCCTAGGATTTCCAACCCACACTCTTCCTTAGTTATATATTCTCCCATCTAAATGGGTAAAAAATCTGCCCTGTTGTATTTTGTCTCCTATCTGAATATTTATGCTTAGAAAAAGTGCTAGTCTTTAATGGAAAAACATTAGCTGGTATAAATGGACGATACAATTTTATACAATAAATAAAGCAAAGTAATTATACAGTAAGTGACTCATTTGAAAGTACTTTTTAAACCTGGAGTTCCCAACCCCCAGGCTGTGGATCGGTTGGGGACCTTTATTTTAAGCTATAATTTTAAAGTGTGTGCCTTTAGACAGCTAGTGGTAAGCACTAAATCCATTGGTTTCTGTCTTTAGTGGTAAATAGATGTAACATCTTTCAATCTTTGTTGGTAATGACTTATTGCCTTTTTATAGCAGTGGCAAAGTATATAGCTGCTTCTTGGATAGAAAAGCTCTCTGAGCAACTGCTGTGCTTCAGTGAGCCACAAATAATACATACTGTGTGTTTTTCTGAGCTTTAGAAAATGACTGGCTGACAATTGTCTCTTTGTGTATCATCAGCTTCTTTTGAATACTGAACTTTTAAATGTGCAATATTTGATTAATCCCTGAATTTTAAATAGACTGGAAAAGCCGAGAGTATGAAGCGAGTACGGTATATATATATGGAAACTTTTATCATTGTTGTCCAGACCTGTTCAACAAGAAACCTATTTTTGTTTGTTTAAAAAATAATATTCTGTGAAAATGCTTAGTACAATTTTATAGAACTCTCAGAAAAGTCTGAAAAGACGAGTATAAGATTAATAAAATATATATTTTATAGACATCTGCCTTGATTTTATACCATGCTGTCCAGATAATCACTAGTATGTACTGTTGCACATGATAGCAATAGTTGTTAATGAGGACAGTGAAATAATCCATACTTTTGGAGAAACACTTAAAAAAGTAATGCTCTTTATTTAAAATTCCAGCTTTTGGTGTCAGGTTGACAAATCTTGTTGTCTTTTACCGTAAATATCTAAGCAGTATTGTTATATCAGCTGTTAGTGGAAGATATATTGAACATATTGTCTATTCTGAAATTGTTACAAAATCCATACATTTGACTTTTATTTTCTAGAACCAAGAGGAAAGATTTGCTTTCATTGCAGAATGGTATGATCCAAATGCTTCACTTTTTCGGCGCTATGAGCTTCTGTATTACCCTACAGATGGATCAGTGGAAATGGTAAGATTATTTTGCGTGAAAGTATTTTATAAATTGTTTGCTTGAAAGCAACAATAAACTTTATGGATTTCATGTTACACACACCAAAAATAGAAGAATTGCTTTCCCTGCCTAAGAACTGCATAATATACAAGAATAAGACTACCATATTTTTCGTTGTATGAGACACACTCCCCCCCCCCCCAAAAAAAAAGTAGGTGAAAATGTCTGTGTGTCTTATACAGTGAATGTTGCCGAAGCCCCATCCACCCGCCAGCCTGTTTTTCGGTCTTTTGGGGCCCATTTTTTGGCCTTTTTTTGGTCTGTTTTTTGGCCTAAAAAAGGCTGGAGCGTCCTATACACCGAAAAATACAGTATTTCCCCCATTTCAGAAACCTATATATAATTGCAATATATTTTCATACAAAGAAAGGTTATTGAGAAAAACTGAGCATGAGTTTGTACTCCACTCAGTGGAATATTAATTGGGAAAAATATGAAGCCTCCCAACAAATAAGGGTAGGTTGAACAATCTTACTTGAGATAACTTGAGATAATCCACTTATCCATTAGGTTTGCTTCCTCTATTTCTGTCGTTTCCAGAGGCCTTTTCTATGCTCATGGAGATGAAATCCCATGACATATTTCCTTTTATAAATTAAATCATACCTGTTACATAGGATTAGTATGTAAAGTCTGCTTATCCAATTTTGAATCAGAATTTGGATTATTGAATTGGTTTGTTTTGTATGTTTATTTGTGTACATACATATGGTCCGCATAGCTCTTATTAGCTTAAAAATATACATAAGGTAAGCAGGATGTATTCTATCATTTATATAACCAGGGATTATTAGGAAACATGATTTGTTTAAAAAATTAACCTATATGTGATTATAAACAAATCAGTAAGGTTGTCACATTTTTGCCAATAAAACAGAAAATGAAAAAGGCAGATGGGGATGTTCTATTCCACCTTCTATTCTACAATCCTTTTTTGGAATTGTTTTCCTATATGCATCAAGTAGAAATTCAAATCCAACTTTTGACTGGATTTTATTGAAATGTTACATATTTTAATTTAACAAAATAAGAACATTAAAACAACTATCTTTTTATTCTTCAGTATGACATGAAAAATCGCAGCAGATTCTTGAATCGCACTAAATATGAAGATCTGAATTTTAAAGATCTGTTTGTGGGCAACAGAATTACTATTTTTTCACGCCACCTTAATTTGGTGGACTATGCAGATCAATACACCTCTCGCATTTTGGGCAGTTGCAAAGAAAGGTAAGAAAGTGATGTTTCTGAACTGAGGAATTTTCAATTTTGTAAATTAATCAACATACTTTGCTTATATTTTATATCATATTACATACAAGAATTAGAGGCACTGGATTTTCTGATGGGTGAAAAGAAAAATGGAGAAAGGCATTCTATTAAATTGGTCCTCAGAAGAACTGGAACCAAGCATGTGAACATAAAAAAGCAGAAGCAAGCTCTTTGTTATATCTTGCTTTTCACATAGTTTTCTGCTGCTTTAATTTTGTGCAGTTATATCCTATTTACTGTCAGGGGCTTACAATTAAAATGTTCAAAAGTATTCATATTAGATCTGTTACGACTCAGACCATTGTCAGACAGCCTAAGTTGGCGTTTCTAAGTTTTTATGATAATTCAAACCACATCTTGAAACATAAAAAATTAAGATTCTGTGATAAAATGACAAATAAGATGAAAAATTGTTGTCATAGAAAAATTAACTTCCCAAAAATGATAGCAGTGTTACAGTAATACAGAAGATTATTTTTCATCTGATTTAAATTTACTGATTATGTAGAACAAAGCCATTTTTATTTTATTACTCATTCCCAAGTTCCTAGTAAATCTAATTAAAATGTGCTTGTATAAATATATTTGTATATTTAGATACACTCCAATGGATTATTAATAATTAATAATTAATTGTTTTCTTTTGTGTTGCTGTTTTTTGTGTTGGTGTTTCTTACTAATAGTAATAGTCACAAATTCTTTTCTTTCAGAAATAGAACTTAGAAAGAGCTGCAAATGGCAAACTAGTTTTTTCAGCACTGTTGAAAATATTTTTAGAAAGGAAGAAAACTAGGTTTTCTTAATGACATTTATTCATTTCCACATTTGGCAACGTGGATAACTACAACAACAAAGAGCAAATATATTTCTGTTCAAAAAATTTATCTGGCATCATGAATTGTTGAAGAGAAATAGTGTAGTAGTGTGATTCACTGGCTTCATTAGAATTATTATTGATCAAAATATTTACTGGCATTAACATATTGTTGATCAATATGCATTACTGACATCAAATTAATGTCAGATTATCCTCTAAAATACAAATTAGTACTAAATGTACTGGTCAACTAGCATTTAGAGCTTTTTAAAATATAGGTAGTCCTCAACTTACCATCACAATTGAGCCCAAAATTTATGTTGAGGAAGTTTTGCCCCATTTTACGACTTTTCTTGCCACAGTTGCTAAGTGAATCAATGCAATTTTTAAGTTAGTAATATGGTTGTTAAGTGAATCTAGCTTCCTCATTGATTTTGCTTGTCAGAAGGTTGCAAAAGATAATCACATGACCCCACATGACTGCAACTGTCATAAACATGAGTCAGTTGCCAAGCATCTGAATTTTGTTCACATGACTGTGGGGATGCTGCAGTGGTCGTACATGTGAAAAATGGTCATAAATCACTTTTTCCAGTGCCATTGTAACTTTGGTCACTAAATGAACTGCTGTTAGTTGAGGACTACCAGTATAGCTACAAAAAGAAGAGGGGATTCTTTAATTAGCAAAGAAAATATGTGTTGGGATTTTTAAAAGAGGAAGAGAGGCAACAGAGGAACAATGGATAGGTTCATCTAAAATGGCAGCTTAGTCTCTGAGAAAAAACCGAAAATCTGGCATTTCTCTTGAGATATAAAAAAATAAAATTATATAGTTTCTATATCTAAAAATTTGTATACTTTACAGACTTTTTTGCATTTTGGATGATTTCATCCCATAATTTTTAGTGGTGGCTTAGATTCCTTTCTTTCCTTCATTCCGCACAGTCAGCTACTGTTCCCAGGGGAAAAAACAAAACAAAACAAAAAACAAAAGCTTCCAGCAAACTCCTCCTTCCTTATTTAATCTCAGGGTACTTCTTGTTCAGTGGTTTAGTTATCTTATGAAAGGAAAGGTAGAAGGGATTGGTGCTGAGGTAACTGTGAGTGTCTTCTGACCTACACAAACCTATAGAAACTTGTATTGTCACTAAATATCCAGCTTAATCCACGGGAAATTTGTTAAAACTGAGCCTGTACTGGATTTTTTTGGAGATGGCTTTATTTATCTGGCTTGGAGCTGACCATGGTGCTTGAGCTACTTGATTTCCTCAGGGAAAAGTTAGAAAAGCAAAAAAAAAAAAAAAAAAAAAAAAGGTACTGTTGCTTTTCCACAGTGATTATACAATTAGTTAGGGACACTACTTCCTCTTCTTTTTCTCTTTCATACCAATCTCTGGCATATCCCCACCCCCCAATGTCATAATCCACATACTATCATAAATAAAATTTCAACTAATTGTTTGCCTTTCTGAGTTTCTGACAAAGAAAGACACTAAAGGTGCATAATTTTCTTCCTTAACTTTTCTATAGTCCAAGAGTTCTAGTTATATTGCAGTTATCAAAGGAATATGTTCATGGGATAATAGGGGTGACAGGATAAAAAAATCTGCTAGATTTCATTTAGGCTTTTGAAAAACCAGCATCTCCCACTATAAGAATATCTATCCATTTTGCAATTTTTGCAAAACAATATTGCAAAAAGTATAATTAGTTGCTCTACCTGCCTTACTCTGGGTCATATATTAGGATAATATTTATTCATATCGTTCCTAATATATAGCTGCTTAAGAAATAAATGGGTCCTTTATTTGCCCAACATAAGGTCCCTTTCCTCCTTAACTAGAATCTGAAGAGGACAAAAGGACAGCAATGTCTAAAGAAATACCCTCATTATTTTTCCTATTCAACTTCTTGTTTATTTGTATTGCTGAAATATTTGGGCCAAATATTTCCATTATCTATCTGGGTACTACGAATGATCACATAATGATAATTGATATGATTATGTTTTCCTAGTTGATGCATAAGCTAATTTTTAAAAAATTCTTATTTAAATCTATTAATAGAACCTTGGCATTATTAAAACCAGATGTAGCACTCAGACTTGGAGAAATTATTGATATAATTATTAATTCTGGATTTACAATAACAAAGGCTAAAATGGTGAAACTTACAAGGTGAGATTTTAATTATTTTTCCAAAAATGGAAATATAGTTTATATTTCATAAAGTATAATCTTTAGCTTTTTGTAAAACTACACTAAAATACATAATTGTTGCCAATCTATATTGTCTCGTGATATTTTATTGAAGTATGGCTGTGAAACCATCATATTTAGCATTTCCATCTTGAACTATGAAGTAGCCCAAGAATGGAATAAATAATATATATTAATTATATTGTTATAATGTTATAATGTAATCTCCCATGAATGGATGGATGGATGGATGGATGATAAAGGGTATCTTGCTAGTAGAGTTTGATTCCAATCTGTTATTAAGGAAATGTTAGAAATAGTACTATATATACATTAATTAAAAATATTAAGAATCCATTAATTTATATTAAAAGTATTCTTATAATAACTTTCATAGGGGAGAAGCAATGGATTTACATGCAGACCATCAAGCGAAGCCTTACTACAAGTGAGTATACATTTTGGTATTCAGAGTGGTATAACTTGTATGTTACATTCCACAAAATAAAAAACTCTTACCATGTTGCTTTCTGTTGATGTCCCTTGAGTTATTTGCACAAATATAATATAGATAGTATTTGATAAACAGAAAACTAGACTTCTCTTAATTTTATATTGTTTTCCTTGTACAGAATTGGATAGTTAATCTTGACTTTCACTCTATCAGGTGTGTAGTCAAGTCAAACTCAACTCCTGATGATTTCATTGATATATCCATATGATTTTCTTGATAACAATAAATCATTTTCTATTGCTACCTTCTAAAAAGTATTTTTGATTTTAGCATTAAAAAGTTCCTGTGGTCTTCTACTCAGGTGCTAATCAGGTCAGGCCTTGTTTAGATTTTTTTAGTATCAGCTAGGTCCTACAACCAATTCTGATACTTATATGCTAATAAACTAAACACATTCTAACAACATTAAAATACTCTCTCATCACTTTCTTATCTTTGAAACTTTCTTACAAGAATATACATGGTCTTAATATATACATTTCATTCTACATTTTATTGTGGTACTGCATTGTTAATTTTTTTGCAGTATATTTTTGTTTCAGAATGGTCTCAATCCTTTTCATTTTCTTTACCATGAAGCAAATTGATTTTATAATCAAATACTATAGTATAGTACTATAGTATTATAGTATAGTATAGTGCTGCAGAGTATCATAGAAGATTCAGTGATTCAATCTACAAAACATCTGGAAGCTATTGTTAGTCAGCCTAGACAGACTGGAAATAGAAGGACAATAATTTGTTTATAGCAATTTCCTTGATGGTTGCTGCCAAAAAAAGTGATATTGTGATGCATTGTGATGTGTTCTTGTTCTTTTCAGTGCAAAATATAAAGTTAACCAGTTCCTCCTTTGCAGGAGACTAGGAATAGGCAAGGTAATCTTTCAGCTTCACAAGCTGCCTCTCTCTATGTTTCAGGGCACAGTAGCAAGCTCTTTGGTTTAAAGTCTATTGCGTAGAGCATGGGAGTCAGTGGTGCACATTACACTTTATTGTAAGTGTCCTCAACTTTGAACCATATGTTCAGCAACCAGTTGAAATTACAGTGTCGCCAAATGAAGATAGTTATAACCTCTGCCTATAGTTGCAACCATGGTCACAAAATAAAAATTCAAGTGTTTTGTAGCTCACATGCCCTTACAACCGTGGGAATGGTGCAACTCCCCCTGCATATTCCTCCCTCCCCCTTTTGGCTGCTTGCATTCAGCATTCAGCATCCTCAGCTTACACAGCATTCAGCAGCAGCAGCTACACTTGTCCCTGCAGCCCAGCTGACCTTCACCACCTTGGTCCTTTCTTCAAACCAATATTTCTTTTTATGTGAAAGCCCTTGCGATGTGCAAAAGAAATGGTGCACATGTGCTATGGGGAAATCAGGCTGTCAATGTAACCCAAGAACAAGGCTCCTGTTGTTCTTCAAACTACACATCCCATTTTCATGAGATTTGGGAAAGACCAGAAAGTTTCTAATGAGATGCCAGCTTGAGGAAGGAAAGGGATGCCTGCTTGAAGAACGTTGGGGAAGATTGGTTGCAGAGGAGTGGGAAGCCAGCTTGAAGAATGTCTTGAGGTGGTGAAGGTCAGCTGAGCAGCAGGGGCAATTTGGATCAGCACTGGCAGTATCACTGTGCAGAGCCAAAAGAGCATAGATGAGAGGGAGAATGATCCTTACCTAAACTCCACCTAACAATCCAGATGATCATCTAACAACTGCAACCGGGAATGATGGAATTATGGTCATTGAGTGAGCACCTCACTTAATGACTGCAATAACTTAGCAATTCTGGGCTCAGTTGTGGTTGTAAGTTGAAGATTTGAAGTAAGTTGAAGAGACTGCGCATGTCCGAGGAAGATGGCGGCCGCATTCCCACCTCCGCTGTCCGTCTTACCCTTCTCCCCGTAGA
>JAEANM010022124.1:0-11678 GCA_017656035.1 Myanophis thanlyinensis
CTTCTTCCCCTTTGGATTTGTCCCCGGGGTTGTGGGGGCGGGCGGGGGGGGGCTGAGACCCGGTCCTGAAAACAGATCCCGCGAGGCGGAAAGGGAAAGGATCGGGAAGGAGAGAGGGGGAAAAAACCGACAACCTCTCCACGAAGGAGAAAGAGGACGGGACTCTGGAGTTGGGCAGGCGGTGTCTCAGGTCGTGGGAGCTTTGGACTCTTGCAAACTGCTGGAAGCGCCCGGGGTGCTTTCAGTCTGTCAGGCCCAGGCGGGGCTAGGTACTAGCTGTATTAAGTCATGGGGTCGCCAACCTGGGCAACTTTAAGGCTTGTGGACTTCAACTCCCAGAATTCCTCAACCAGCAAAGTTGTATAAATTGGGACGACCACTATCTGGAGCAGGGGTTTTCAACCTTGGCAACTTTAAGGCTTCTGGACTTGTGGACTTCAACTCCCAGAATTCCTCAGCCAGCAAAGCTGCTGAGGAATTCTGGGAGTTGAAGTCCACAAGCCTTAAAGTTGCCAAGGTTGGAGACCCCTGTATTAAGGCATTTATCATTCTTTTTTTTTTTATTGTCAAAATTTATATACCGCCCCCTCTCCCAAAGGTCTCGGGGAGGAACCCTCCCTGTGGGAAAACTGCTGTTAGATAGGATACTAACAGGAACTTGGTGCCTGTGGTATGAAACTGTCACGCTTCTAGCTAAAAGCAATGTGGGTGCCGAGATCCACACTGGACTGTCCTCTACAAGATAAACGTTTACCTTTCCCAGAACAGTGCATTCAGACAGTACTACAGTTCTGAAGTTTGGAAACCTCCTTTGTGACAATGTGTCTTTCATAGTTTGGGTGCTGTTCTGGACTGCATCTTTGTATCGTAAACCCCAAGTATCAAATCAAATCAAGTTTTATGCATCACATACATAGTCATACATGGTACGAAATGCAGTGAAATGTGTATGCGACCGCTCGCGACCATAGGTAGTAGAGCAAGAGAATAGTATAGACAGGCAGGGAGAATAAATTAGGAAGTGATTGAAGGAGGTAGATTATGGGAATACTGTTTAGTCCTGGATTGTTAAGGTATGTGGTTTCGGATCCGTATTGCCTGTGGGAAGAAGCTGCTACTTAGTCTCTCTGTGTTGGCTTTCAGGGAGCGGAGGCACTTTCCTGATCACATCATAGTGAACAGTTTTTGTTGGGATGGCTGGGGTCCTTCATTATTTTCCTGGCTGTAGTTTGGCATCGCCTGTTGCAGATGGAGTGCAGTTCAGGAAGCTTGGTGCGAATGATGCACTCTGCTATGCACACCACTAGTATGTTCCTGTTACATCATTGCAGGTTGTGTGTGTTTCCCCCCTTCCATGGATCATGTCCTATTCTATGAGATTTGCCTGGATATAAATCCCTGCAGTTTTCTTGGCAAGGTTTTTCAGAAGTAGTTTGCCATTGCCTCTTTCCTAGGACTGAGAGAAAATGACTAGCCCAAGGTCACCTAACTGGATTTTGTGTCTAGGGCGGAACTACCTAGAATTCATAATTCCAGTTTCTAGCCTTAACCACAAACCAATAGTGCAGGATTAATGCACACAGTCTTCTATTATCCTTTGTAGAGCCTATCTCTTCTTTAAGCGTGCTGGTCCAGAATTTGCCATGAAAAATTGCACACATATTCTTTGCACAACTTAAACAGAACTTAATTTGTACTCCTGTTTGCTTCAGACATTTTTTTAAAACTCACCTTCTCTTTACAGCAATTGCTTTTAGCAAAGCTGCTCTTGTCACCTCTTGAATAATGCACAATTAAGTTCTCCAATTAGAATTGCTTGGGAATTCCATCTGAGCTGAACATTGAGTCCTCTCTAGATCCATAGTGCATGACTGAATTTATACTTGAATAGTGCACAGAGCAAAAAATTTAGAGGTAGCAGGCTAAATGGATTGATACTAAAGCACAGTTGAACTTATTAATATAGTTTCATTTACTTTATTTTGAAAGTTTTGTTTGCCTCTTACAAATATTATTGATCCCTTTGTGCAGCTTTCAGGTAGTAAATTCAATAGGTTAACAGTAACTGAAGGAGCTACTTCAAAAGGTGCTTTAATTGAAAAGTTTTATCTAAAGATATAATTTCTTTTTTAAAGCATGATTATGGTGAAATTTAATGGAATGATCTTATGATTTAAAATGGAATGTTTTAATGTCCACAGTATGTTGCATTAAAATTCAAACGAGCTTATATGAGCATTTATTTAATTAATAATTTGCTTGCTTTGGTCTGATCATTTTGAACCTTATATCACCAAAATGTTTTTTGTAAATTTAGGATGAAAAGTTATGGTTCTGATTTTTACAAAGAAAACTTTCTCATGCTTGAGGCTTTTCCTATGCAAAACTAGAAATTTAAAACTGGTGGGACCTCATAATACCTTTATTTCCCAAAACTACATTTAATGTTTGATATGTAACATGCAAAGAGATATCTGGACCATATCCCTGAAAGCTCAGATTATGGAGGAAGCATATAATCTAATCTTGTGTTGGCATCTGTCTCAGAAAAAATAATGGAGCATAGGGAATGCTGTCCGTGTAAATGCTTCTTGCTTGCATATGTTTTATGTTGTAGCTATATTGATACATTTTCTTACATTATCTTTTCACATATTTACCGGACAATAAACCCTTTTGAAACCAATAGCATTTATTTACTATAGTATGCAGTTGTAGAAAAGGCCCCCTAACTCCAATTTTTAGCCAACAGCTGGAAAGGATTTTTTTTAATTGCCTCTAGAACCATTCTGTAGAATTACTGGACTTGGGTATATGATTGAAGACTAAGAATGCTTAATATTCAGAAAGTTCAAAGTCCTCCCTGGCCCACTGTTTCCTAGTTCATGGCATCAGGGATGGTTGCTTTCAGAATTTAATGGTGCAGCAGGATAAATTTTTCAGTATTGCAATTTCCAGTTAGAGGTTCAGAATGCTTTCTCCATCTTCAGAGGGGTGAATTTCTGTGGCTACAGGTTTGTATAAAAACGAATGTTTATAATTTTGGGGAACTAAACAAACATTTCAGAAAGTTCAAGTTAAGATAATTCCTTCCTCCAACAGAGTATCCAGAGTCTTCAGCTGCCATCTACCCCCTTCAACAAAAAGTACATCTTTGTATAAAACCCCCCCGAGTGACTTAGTATTTGTATTCCACATGGTGTCAGCAAGATCCATCCAAAGCGGAATCTTGTAATCCCAATTGAATCGGTGCTTCTTCCAGACTCTTATCAAGGCACTTCTAAGTATATGGCTATTAAACACTTTATCCACTTTATGTTCATAAAATAGATATGCATGTAATCAACTGACGCACTATAACTGGAAGATGGTTTTATGTTTTTATGTTTTGTTTGTATGTATGTATGGTTGTTTGAAAATAAAATAAAAAAAAATTCTAAAAAAAAAAAAAGAAAGTTCAGGGCTACTTCAGCAGTTCAGTGGACTAAGATTTTCTTGGTATATTGCAGTAATAGATGAGCCCTTGTGTAAACTATGATACTTGGTCTTTTTTTTTAATTATGGGTCTTAAATTCATCATATTACTTGGACCTTTTGGCACATGAAGTATAAAAGTATATGTCTACTAGTCACATATTTTCCTAGATTTCTGGATTTCAAAATAATAGATTCCTGTTTAGTTCATCTATCGATTGCATAGATAGACTTGAAGTTTTAGTTTTCCAAATTGACCAGGTTTAGTTCATACAGAAGTATATAGTACATACATGTATACCATGTTTTCCTGAAAATAAGACCCAGTCTTATTTTCTTTTAGCTCCCAAATAAACACCAGGTCTTATTTGGGGGGGATGTCTTTCCCATTTACCTTAGGATCACTGCAGCTGGCCTCCCACATCCTGACACCTGTTGTGCTGCTCCCTGACTTTTTCTGTGGCCACTTGCAGCCGCTCATGGCTAGATGCTACATGACTTGTCACACTAGTGCCACCCCTCATGGCAGGAGGCTAAGTGCTCCATTGCACCATTGCATGTGCAAGCAGTGGCACCAGCATGACATGGCAGGCAGCCTGCTGTGAGCAACAGCACCAGTGCATGAGCCATGCAGCATCTGGCCACGAGTGGCGACACTGGCACGATGAGCCACATGGCCTGCTGTGAGTGGCAGCACTGGTGTGATATGCCACATGGTGTCTGGCCACAAGTGGCTGCAGAAGAAATCAAGCAGTGGCACGACAGGTGTCAGGGTGTGTGGGAGGTCTGGCTGCAGTGGTCCTAAGGTAAGCCTAGCTTAATTTTTACTCATGCACCTCATCCCACCTCATACAACCAGATGGTGGGATGGAGTGGCGTGGGCTTAATTGGGGCTTATTTTGGGAATAGGGCTTATATTAGATGCACGGGAAAATCAAGCTAGGGTTTATTTTCCAGGCAGGTCTTATTTTTGGGAAAATGGTACATACATACATGGTTTTTAATACAATATTCTGTTGTAAGATTTTTTTTTACAGAAAATATACACTATGGTGATTATATTTCATGATCAGATATGCCTTCTATGAGAACTGAAAATACAATTGTATTTTATTTATCTATTTGATGGATTTATATCTCACTTGCCCTTCAAGAGTTTAAAATTGTGTACATTACATTCCGTCCCATTTCACCTTGTCAGTAGGTTATGCTGAAAGAAACTGACTTACCCAAAGTTACACAGTGGTTTTGAACAAGTTTTTCTACATTCAGCCAAATACCATAATCACTATGCTACATCTGTCAATTGTATTTAGAATCTTCATTTTTATATAGTGGGAATTTAGTATCTATGAAATACAGGATTTGCATTAATTTAATGCTTTTAAAAATATTCTGATGAAATCCACAAATAGGAGTAATTTTGACATACAATTAATTTCAGAATGCTATAAGTGAGACTTTGAAGCAATGAGTATTAAAATGTTACTCTGGCATTAGCTTAGCTACTATTACCAGGGCATTTCAGGATAAAGAAATGATAGTCCTTTCTGTAACTCTGGATAGTTAGACATGCATGCCTATAAGGAATTACTAACGGTGTATTTCTTAGATAAATGTTTCTCAGTCATACTACTAATGGTATGCAGGATAGACCAAGTTGGGCAAAAAAACATATTTTCTAAATTGGGAAAGAGTTCCTTAGAGCAGAAAAGAAGGGAGGCCTAACAGACTATTTAATGTACAATGAGGCAGAGGATCTAAGTATCTTGGCAAAATGAGATACCTCAATCAGAGGATTGAGCTTAAGAGCCAAATAAAATAAGATTTTGCACCAATTAGTTCTCTCATTATTTGGCTACAGTGTTTTGGTTAGAGCTTAGGATAGTTTCTCCAGTGATATATACTGCTGCAGCCCTAGTTAGATTTCATTCATTATTTTACATCTGGATTCTTAATCAGTATTATGCAGCTTTAAGTTACTTAAAAATTTAACTGATAACTGTAATGGCAAATGGATGCAAAAATAAAAGACCTCTGGGGAAAAGTGTATCTATTCTACCTTAGTAGAACCCAGTTTCCTTGATAAATTGATGGGAGTTCAGCTAAAACGCTGGGAAACATGTCATCAGCAATTTGCAGTTCTACTTGGCTGGTATCCCAGCCACCTTTGCACTGGCTGGTACCAGTAATTTCCAGATTTTCTGATTATGGAGTCAGCGCTTCCACTATGCTTGGAATCAGCTCATGCTTCCCACAATCATTTGTTTCTTAATAGAATCTTCCATTCACCTGAAGGGATGAAAAGTAATCAGAGCAAAAGAGATACTGCCTTCCAAGCAGCAATTCTTTATAACCACTGTATTGTCTGATGGCAGGAAGAGGAAGTTAACAATTAGTTAACCTTTATTATTACCATGGTTCCAGTTTATAGTTTAACTTTCTTCCTTACCCACAATGTTAATTATGATTTGCAGCCAAATTCTTGCCAAGAACGGCTTAGAATAGTGATTCCCAAAATTGCAGTCCTTAAAATAATTACTTAATTGGTGTGTCCCCATCATAAATAAAATGAACAATTTCATTGGATTGGGGATGAGCAAGAATGAAATACATCTGTTCAAGAAATATTTATATTATATTATTGCAATTTACTGTACAGGATCTTCTTGAGCCATTTAAACCATTGTTTTGTGAAAAATAGCAGGCAGGCTTTTATTCATGATGTTCTAAGTAACTAATTACCATTGGAAAGTACCATTGGATCTACTAGTAGAGTCATAATCCTCAGTTTTTCTCTTACCACTCAAAAAGTGTATTCCATTTTGAAAAACTAAACATTTAAAATTACAGAAAAAATACTGAACTTCACTTGGTTAAAAGAGCAGATATGCTTTGAATTAAATATGCCATTTATCCCTGTTATGGTAAAACTATGTAATATGATGATTGGTTCTTAGAGTATTCTTACAAAAGTCATAAATGTTAAAAAGCTTTTAAGAGTAAGTATATGGAGACTCATGACCATTAGTTGCAAGATGGTTGATGAGGAGAAATATAATTTTCTGTCTGAGTTCTCCATTTTCCTTTATCTTGGTTAGATATCAAAAAGATAGAGGGAGTAGGAACACTGCAGAATACTTTGCCACAGAATCACTAAGTTATCCAACCTGACTGAATTTTATATTTAAGCAACTAGGGCCTTTCTACTGAGAATATATTACACCTATAATTTAACCTAGAAGCAATTTCCTTTTATGAATAACTTCGTTAAAAATTTCAAATAAAGAAATATAAACTAGCGAGTAAGAAAAAGCAAGTAGTACAGAATGAAAAAAGAAACAAAGCCAAAAGTGCAGAAAGAAAAAAAGAAAAAAAGAAATGACTTCCAATTTTATTTTACAGCAGATATTATAAATTTACTTTAAGTTTACCACATGCACCATTTTTCTGTTACCTAAGTTATAATTTCATTTTTTTTTCAGTTCATGAAAAGTCCAGAAGAAGTTTCCAGTCAGCATTAAAATTAATCAGTGTCTTTTCTCTGATCAAAGCTGTCAATTTTTGCCATTCCAGCCAGCTCCATTACTTTCACAATCCATTCTTCCATAATAGGCAATGTCAGTTTTTCCATCGTTACGTATATAAAAGCCTTTGCTGCTATGGCATGTGTAGAAAGCTTCATGTGCTTTTCTCCAACTATTCATAGCTACAATTTCTGATTAAAAATAATGTCTAGTCTTTTGTGACAGGCCAGAATTAAAGTTATTTAAAAATTATTTAAAAGCCATTAAATACCACAACTTCCCTGAGTTACCCTGTGGTAAGATGGGTGGCCAAAACATTTTTATTTTTTAAATGTGGATTTAAAGTGACAAACAGAAATTTTACAAAGAAAATATATGAAACGCATTAGCTATCATATCCTGTAAGTACAGTGGTGTTAAGACAAGTTCCTTTGGAGGAAAAAAAGCCTTGTGTGTTGGAATGAAATTATGGTATTGTAAATAAGAAAATAATAGCATAATAATCTGTTGCGTTACTAACATGCTACTTGAGTTCTAAACCTTAAGTTGCAGATTTGTACTTTGTTCAGATTGTAGTGGAACAATTAACTTTTTATTGATCAAATCTAGTAAGCCATTTTAATTCACAAAAGATACTTGAAAAATACGAAGAGGCAACAAAATGTGCCTCAACTTCTTTATGGCAATGGAAACTCTGAATCTTGTTATTGCTCTTTGTTGTCTGGCCTATCAAATGTAGCTCCCTTTCCTGACCTCTCTCCATAATCATTACCATAAAAGCAATAGTTTGCTTTTCTTTCAGCCATGTTTTAGTAATGTGTGATGGCATCAGAAAATTCTGCTGAAGCTTTTGGTGTGTTTGTGATGCCAAGGAGAATATTAATGCCATGGTGCAGGTTTGACTCAGTACAATACAATGCAAATTGATGAGAAAAGATTGTTCAGGGTGAACTTAAACAAATGGGGTCACCAGGGAAGCAGACTGTAGCCATATAGAAGGCAACATTTAATTGGTTAACTGAATTTAATCTGTATAGAATGTACTAGACACATTTATCTCTGGTCCTTTGTAAAATGCTGCTGTGATTTTTTTCCCCTCCTAGCTAATTAACCTTGATGCAAGAATGTATTCTTGTAAGACCCAGAAAAGATTGCAGCTAAATCTTTTGCATTATAATTGAAATAATTGTCCCCTAAAACAGTTTCCTTGGATTACAATGGGTGCCACAGGGCTTCCTTTTTCTGCAAAACAAATAAGATTTTACCTTCTTTAATAAATCTAATAGTGAGAGAAGCTAACAGTTTCTCAATATGGTTCTTTTTTATGGTAGCCTTTTGCAAAAGCTAATCATAGAAACTACTGAGTCGGATATGTTTGGCTCTTATTTCATAGAAGAAAAACAGTTTCTTCCTGTGACCTTTTATTCAATATTTTGTTTTAATATATTTGAATATTTGTATTACTTCCCTCTTCTTCCTATAATTGTCAAAAGCTCTTGGCACCAGTATTAAAACCTGCTTTAATACATAATGCTATGTTTTTGAGTTCCTGTAAAAGAATCCATGTCCAGCTAAGGGAAATGGTTAGCCAACTTTGGCTGATCTCAGAAAATGGCCAATACTTGAAAGGGAGACCAACAGAAAATCAATGGCAAACTACTCAGTTTATGAGAGTCTTTACTATTTGTGTATGTATTGGCCCCTGTATTGGGGGTTTCATATAACTTTAAAAAATATCCCTTTTTATTGGCATTAATTGTTGTTAAGTCACTCTGGGAATGTCCAAAGTCTAGAAGGATGGCATATAAATGTATTTCCAGTCCAGTTACAATAGAAATTGTCAACATAGAATTCAGTGTGTTCTAGAAAGTTTCATGGTCTCCTAATGGTCTGGGAGGTACTGATAGAGGAGAGGGTTAGTGAAAACCCAAATGGCAAACACAATATGTAGGATCTTTTGCCAGCTAAGCAATCCTTCCTGGGCAGTTACTTGGGCTTTAACATTTGCTGCAGTCCTGGTATGAATTATACATGGAGCTGACTACTGAAGGAACCTTTTTATACCATAAGAAATGGCTTTATTTGCCACCAAAAGGCTTTTTACTGAATTATCCACATTAGTATTTCAAGGAATAATGACCACTTCCTAGCATTCTTCCTTTTATCCTTTGCTTCATTTTGATTGGATCTTCAGAATGCTCCAAATGCTTTGGAGTTTATGAGAATGTAAATATTAGTGTTTGAACCTAACATCTTAAAGCAGCCACATGTTTTCCAAGGATCATACTGTAAAGCACATTTGGAAGACATGGAGTATCTTTCTTATGAGGAGCATTGATTTCTTTTGCATGCCAAGTAAAACACCTAATATTGCTGCCAAGAAAACCCAATGTAAAGTCACCAGGTGTTGACCTTGGCGAGAAAAATATTTTAGCTTGAAAGAATGAATACGACTACAAGCACTTATTTGGATAGCATATTTGCTGCTTCATCTACATATTAATGTAGAAGTATCTAGGCTCAGTCTTTTTCACTTCAGTATTCCATCAAGCATCCTTTTAAAAGATTGGACATTCAGAGCTATTATATTTTTCATTGTTCTCTTAGTTTTGTTGACATACAACGTACCTATAATTATTTAATTCATTTCATTTCATTCATGCTTCCCTTTCAGTCCTCTTACATTTTAAGTCACAGTCTTCCATATTTCATCATTATTATCAAATAGGTCCATACTATTGATCTCAAATAATATTTTTTATTATGATTTTAAAAAAACTCTTACAAAAGGCAGATTTCCTTTGGCCTAGTTAAAGTCCTGGATCTTATAGAGTATGCCTCCTGTCATTGTGAGCTAGTTGAACTGTAATATGCGCTCTGATCAATACTGTGTCCTTGGTAACAGGCTTACTGCTGTGCAGACTCTATTCACTTAAAGCTTGTAGTAGAAAAAAATAGCTGGCTCAGGATCTGGATTGGAAGTGTGATGATGTATGCAGGGAATCTTGTGGGTGAGACAGATGCAGAATGCTCCAACATTGCACGTAAGTGTCCAAAAGTTGACATTAACCCTTGAAAAGGAAGGGTTGTAGGTTTGGAAATCGGGTGTCTTGTTGAAGTATGGATTAATGGAAATTGTAGGTTTTTCTCTATTTGTGTTCCCCCCCTTTTCACAACTTTCAGCTTTATTGTAATGTTTACATAGAAATATTTACCTTCAATTACTTTCCCCACAACCAGACAACAGATCTCACAATTTCATGCAATTTTTGCAGCCCTATAAGGATAGTATTACCATGCACTGTTGGTGAGCACTAGGTAAGAGCATATTGTCTGTTCATGGATTCAGTGAATACACAACAAACCATTACTGTCCTCTGCCTCATGAGACTACTTCCACTTTGTGCCTCTTGTTGCAGTTATATAAAATGAAGATTAAATTTGGTAATTAAGGTCAGTAATTAAAAATACTCATTCAACCCTTTACAAAAATAACATTTTTTCTTTCAGGGATAGGTTTATAAAACTATATATGTGGCATGGAAAATCATTTTTAAAATTGGAAAAGCACATACAAAATAATGCATGTGGATCATCTTATCTTTATGTTTATCCAGTCTCTATTACCTCTCCCACTGAGGCATAAAAGAGAGAAATCTGGCACTGGAATTGATTATGTCTGATTAACAATAATTTCTTTGTCTTATTGACAGTTGATGTACTTTCTATTTATAGATGTACCTGTACAAGCATTGCAATATACAGCTGACTGTTCTTACATTTTCTTAGTCTTCTGACAGAAAGATAATGTAGTATCTATAGGCAGTGAAGATCATTGGGCACCTACAAATTATTTCTACTGATCAGTAAAAATATAGTGCCTCTGAATTCCTGTAGAACTTCCAAGATAACTAATAATAGCAGGTCAGTCAGTTTGGTATAGTGGTTTAAGTCACCAAGCTAGAAACCAGGAGACTATAAGTTCTATTCCTGCCTTAGAGACACAAAACCAACAAAACTACAAACTTTTTGGCCCAGTAACTCTTTCTCATCCCTAGGTGAGAAACCCCTAAAAAAAGGTTTAAACATTTCTGTAGATTTTGCAACAAAAAAAAAAAAAAACTTGCATGAACTTGTTCAGGACAAAGAGTGGAGAATGACTTGAAAGCCCAAAATAGACCTCATTCTTTGAATAACTTTTTGAAAATTAACAACCATTTTTATTTTGCTGATAATGATTTCTCCATCACACTGTTGATGTGTTGTGAGCTGCTGCATGTCAGTAATTGGTGGAACTGGTGGAAGTTTATGGGGTTAAGTCCGGGAGTATTTGAAGCCATCTATTCTTTGACTAGTCAAACAACAGATGTAACTTGCTTATTGAATTAACCCATATTTTATATTTTCTTACTAAATTGAACCACAGTCTGAACCATAACAACTTGCTAAGCCATAAAAAAATTCTAAATAAGATGAAAATCCATTTATCACTTATATATCATTAAATTTGTTGCAAGACTCCATTTTCTCTCTGCTCCTTTTTCTTCACAGCCAATAGCCTTCATTAGTTGCTATAATATAATTTCCTTTCTTTTCTTTTTTTTTGAACAATTTTTATTTTTTTATTTTTAATCCCAACATATCATTATGTGTACAGCATGGTATCTGGGCATCTTT
>JAEANM010022125.1:0-11678 GCA_017656035.1 Myanophis thanlyinensis
TACAATTACAAATGTACACTAAATTCCCTAAAACCCTTTACAGCATTGGGGGTTGAATACTCTTGAACACAACTGTATATAAGTTATATAATGCTATATAATTTCTGTTAAATAAATAACATGGCTCCTTAGCATCTGTTGTTAGGTCTTCCTTTGCTCAACATATTTCTTCACTACTTTTGCAGTTCAGAGTGATCATCTATAACCCTCTGGCTCGTTCTGTGGATTGGAATGTCCGGCTGCCTGTGAACGGAAGCCATTATTCGGTTGTAGCTCCTGACGGTCAGAATATTTTGAATGAGGTAGGAAGTGTTGGCTTGGAGAGCTTTAGGCATTACTATGAACTCCAGTGGGCCATACTCCCAATCCCCAAGTGTTGCATGGAAGCCACTAACAAAGAATTTCTATTAGTGGGACTCTTAAGGCTCCACAAGGAAGTATTTATGAGTCAATGGTTTGCTTATCATCACAGCGTCTTTAGTGTCTTAGACATTTATCTATTAAAATATTTACACAACTAGCCCTGATTTGGTAAAATGTTTATCAACAAGCCCTGGTGGCACAATGGTTAGAATGCAGTATTGCAAGCAAATTCTGCCCACTTGCAGGAGTTTGATTCTGACTGGCTCAAGGTTGACTCAGCCTTTCATCCTTCCAAGGTCGGTAAAATGAGGACCCAGATTATTGGGGACAATACGCTGATGTTGTAACAGCGCAGAGAGTGATATAGAATATTTGTGTCAGAAATGCCTAGAAAACTAACTGATCAATTGAGAATATTACTGTTTATGGGTTGGACAAAGTCTTGCCTGCATGCTGGTTAAAGTGTTAATCTATTTTTGTGTAAAATGAAAGCCTTGGAGAAAGTCCTGTAATATCTTTGAGAGATCCAGTCTCCTGTTGCTCCAGGGAGTGAAAGGAAATGCACGCCAAATTATTCTGCTCTGAACAAGGTTGGAGTGAGTGGGCGGGTTTATTCTGCTGGGTGGACCCTGAACAGTTAATAATCAATTTCTTATCCATTTATCTTATAAAAACATCAGTCTCACTTTTTCCTTGCCAGATCATCCCTGTATCAAGTTTCACCCGTGCCGTGCGGCATAACCGAGGCAGTGCCATCAATGAACTGGTATTTCAAGCCTCTCTCCCACCATTAGGCTACAAGACCTATTCCGTTTCCTGCTTGTCTGGTAGGGATTCAGCACGTCCCAGGCTGCTGAGAAGGCTGCGTCCTCAGCCCACTGCAGCCCATCTTACACCATCGATTGAGAATGAGGTACAGGCTGATCTTCCCTTTGTCATTTGGTTGGTGCATTTCTCCTGCACTAGAGAAGTGAGGCTGAAGCAGTTCTTAAATTAAAATAAAGGAAAATATGAAAAATTGTCTTGTCAAATATTAGATAGTGACTAAAAAGAGATGCTCAAAATGTTCCCCTTCTATAGATAAGAAAGTGGCAAAAAAAATTGGGGGAAATGAACTTCCTGGATAGTCTTCATTTGCTACCATTCAGACTAAAATGTTGGTGTCTGTTCCTGATGGTGTCTCTGATATACTATTTTTGGTGTGTGACTGTTCCAGCATCTGCAAATTCTATTTGACCCCAACACAGGACTGATGAAGGAGATCCGAAATTTGGACAAGAACATCTCCTTACCACTTTTCCAAAGCTTTCTCTGGTGGGTCAGATTATTTTGTGCTTGGACAAGTGAATGTCTGCTTTATTTCCTACGGGAGCTGGTGGCAGATGCATTTTTAGGATGGCTTGGCATTCTTATCCTCTGCTGGGCATGGTTAATGAGTTCTTGTTCTGCTGTTGTAGACATGATGGTCTTCATGTCCTTCTCTCTCCAGGTATAATGCCAGTGATGGAAATGCAGCATATTCTCAGGCGTCTGGAGCCTACATCTTCCGTCCAGACACATCAAAGGCCTTTCCCATTGCCCAGAAAGCTCGGGTATATCAAATAAAGGTAGGAAATGCTCAGAGTCATCTTCTCCAAATTGATCTGTTTGCCCAGTGATCGAGGAGGTAAGTCCTGCTGTGGATCCTGTCCTGAAGGGTTTTGACCTGCATTGATTCTGTAGTTAGTATTTGCCATCATCCACTCCTGTCAAGCAGCTGCCTCTGCTAAGTTTCTGTAGAACTGTAGAAATGTGGCTCTGATAGAATATTTGGAGAGTATTTTGCTAGTCTGTGACTGTAATAAAGATTAATAGATTGATTGGGGAGTGTTAAATTCAGACTTGCCCTTGATGGATTTTACCATTATTGCATTTTTGCGATTTTCCTTCTTTTTTTCTTTTAAGTGCTTGCTGCTCAAAGTCAGTTGGAATGGAGCAACATAAAAACAAAGTTACCTAGATACTTGGTTAGTGGGAAGAGCACAATTACTAGAATAACTTGTCCAGATAAATTAAACTCCCCACCCCTGAAGAGAGGAGATGGCTGTCATAAAATGCTTACAATTCTCATCCTATAGCCTCCATGGATTATTTGTATTTTCAAACCATATTCATAAGTCAGATTCTGTGAGATGGGCAGCTATATCAGTTTGCTAAATACCTTTTTCTTCTTCCATTCAGTCATGTCTCATTCTTGGAAACTGTCTGAATAAGTCCCCGCCACTTTCTTGACAAGGTTTTTCAAAAGTGATTGGCCTTTGCCTCCTTTCTAAGTTTTTAATAAGCTAAATAACACAACATGAACCGGTAGGCGTCGTATTCTATAACCAAAACAAGCTTGGCTTCGTCATGCTAAGAGCTGTACAAGGATTGCTGTACAGTTGCTCTCGCAAAAGCTGTCTAACCTTATTTGGGAATCTAAAGTAATATTTGTTGTTGTAGACTGAGAGGATGGCAGAAACATTTTATGGGCAGTGTGATAG
Source organism: Myanophis thanlyinensis (assembly GCA_017656035.1). NCBI lineage: Eukaryota > Metazoa > Chordata > Lepidosauria > Squamata > Homalopsidae > Myanophis > Myanophis thanlyinensis. The sequence continues at coordinate 2,886 of JAEANM010022125.1, forward strand.
TGCAATACTATAATTTGCAGGAGTTTGAGCACCAATGTATGATTGTTCGCATTAGACCCTTTTGTTGATTTTTATGCCCTCTGCAATCTAATCTGATCAGCTCTCTGTGCTATCCTACCTCAAGATGTTAAGAAGGAAAAGAGAGGATTTCAGGAAGAAAAGGGCCGCTCTCTCATTTGCCCCTCTTGGCATAAAGTGTGGCTCTCACTTGAGAGAATGTATTTTTTGGCAGGCAGAAGGTTGCTAGGCCCGATATTTTGGGTTTTTAAAAAGAGAGGTTAAGTTCTTGCTGGGCCTGGTCCCATTTCATGAATGGAGTCTTGTGGGAATTGCTTTTATTTTTTTTAATTTATTGTTCATATTTAAGAACTGCTCATCTCCCTCATAGAGGGAGCTTTTGGCTCCTGATGCTTTACCATTTTCAACAAATGCCACCTCTGCTGGCGGGGCTGAGCTCACCAAAGCTTAACATAAAACCAGCTTTTATTCTTTAATTATTAGTCAGAAAGGAGAATTTTCATTTTTCAGGAGTCAAGGTGTCTAACAGTGAGAAATCATTGATCTGATTTCTTATTAAAATATTTTCTTAAGGCTCCTCTCGTTGCCAGAAGGCGGCATCTGTTGTATGACTATGTATTTGAATTTAAAGGGACCGTAAGCACTCTCTAATGTGCCTAGTATTTCTTAATGTGTAGCTGCTCTCAAAACTCATTTGGGTCCTTCTACTGCCAAAGCAGCAGTTGTACTTTTGAGTATCATTGCACCCATTTGTCTCTCTTTTTGGCAGACTCAAGTGGTGCAAGAGCTGTACCAGAACTTCTCCAGTTGGTGTTCCCAAGTGGTGCGTCTCTATGCTGGACAGCCATATGTTGAACTGGAATGGACAGTGGGACCCATTCCTATAGAGTAAGCCTCAGAACATGGTTGGGGGGCAGGGAGGGGCTTTGTTGACCTTTAGCACAAGATTCTGGCTTCCATGCTTTGCCCTAGGGATCATTATGGCAAGGAGATCATCAGCCGGTTTGAGACAAATCTGCAGACTGGAGGCCTTTTTTACACAGACTCCAATGGACGGGAGATCCTGGAGAGAAGGTATGGGGTTAGGAACGGGAAGGTTCACCAGTCCTTTGACCTGCAGCTAGAACAATAACAATGGTTTATACTGCCAACTGTTAGCTAGACATTTCTGGTTTTAAAATGCTTAGTCGCAATATATTCAATAACCCTAAGCAAAATATTAGACTTCACTGTTTTCTTTGTTTACTGTCCAATCCTGTATGAGGAAATGAAAGTGTATAAACAAGCCACTGGCTTACTCTATAGCATGGGTGTGAAACTCCTGGCTCATGGACCGGATATGGCCCATGGGGTGCTTAGATCCGGCCCGCAGTGCCATCTTGGAAACAGTGAAGGACCGGCCCATGGGGCCTCTGTCAGCGAAAAGTGAGCACAGGAGGGCTGCACATGCCCCTCCCAAGCTCCATTTTTGTCTGCAACAGCCTGCTCCAACAGTCTGCCAGTGGCAACTGAGCTCTGCCTGGCCATGGCTACCTGCCCCCAAGGTCAAACAAACCCTAATGCGGCCCTCAATGAAATCGAGTTTGACACCCCTGCTCTACAGTAACCTTCCCCAAAATTATGGCATCCAGTCCTGTTGCAACTATTGCTACCAACATAGCTTACAAAATTACAATGTAGATTTCCATTCGGGACACCCTTCAAGTCTCTGGACTTTTAAGTCTCCCAATTCTCAGGAATGATTCGATGAGAGTTGAAATCCATGTGTGGGGAAGAGTACCTAGGCTGGGCAAGGCTCATACAGTGGCTGAGTTTATCCAACCAGCCAGACTAAACTTGTAACGATAATTTGTGGGAGCTTAAACACCAGTCACGGCTGTACTAAATGCCCTTTTTGTTCCTTTTGCTGTGACCCTCCCCACTGTCTCTCACTTCCATTGATAAGAGCTGGGGAGGGGATGCACCTTGATTTTTGCAAGGTTCAGCTGGATGAAGGAAATCAGGAAGTTAATTTGCTCTCTTTCATTCCCTGAGAAGGCGTGATTACAGGGTTACATGGAATCTAAGCCAGACTGAGCCAGTGGCCGGCAACTACTACCCTGTGAATACTCGTATCTACATCAAGGTAATACTATCCCACAGTTCCTGGAAGCCTTGGTTATTCTTGGTCTCTTATAGGACTACCTGCCCACACAAGCATAATTATGGGATAATATGAGTAGTTTTTGGTAGATTGAATCCTTCAGTGATGGGATCATCTGTAATTCTGCAGCATCTCTGCAGGATGAGGTTTGTTTATGCATGCAACCAGGACTGTGCAACCCTTTAATCTCCACCCCCCCCCCCCCAATTTCAGGACCAGAAGACCCAGCTAACAGTGCTGACAGATCGCTCACAGGGTGGCAGTAGCCTCGCTGATGGCTCTCTTGAGCTTATGGTAAGTATTTTGGCAGGTTGGCAGAGCAACAAAGAGGACAAGTACTTAATTGCTTCCAATTACAACTGTGGGAACCAACTTCTCTCCTTTATACCTGGGGAAGCCAAGCACCTCATCTAAAATGTTAGGCCCAAAAGCAGAAGAGTCACAGTTTCAATAGATGAAAGAACGTAAGACAAGGAAATTCTGGTAAGGGAGATCAGCAGCCAAAGTGGTGAGAAGTCCACAACCAGAAGAAAAACTCATGTGTGAAAATGTAGCAAGACTAGTGGTTAAATGAGTTGGTGTAGTCAGTTACTTGTGTCTTAGGAATCACTTGCTCTTCGACATCTTCAAAAGACATACTATATCCCACCCCACAGCACCAGGCATTTTAAGGCATTAACAAATTGAATTCTAGTACTTGTCCTGCCATCCTTTTGCTCTCCACTTTCATGTGCATTGTCACTTTCAGGTACATCGAAGGCTGCTACATGATGACAACCGGGGTGTCCAAGAACCATTACTGGAACCTGGTGAATATCACAATGGACTAGTGGTGCGAGGTCGTCACCTTGTCTTCTTAGACACAGTGGAAGCATCAGCTGAGAAGCACCGTCTGTGGGCTCAGCAAGAGTACATGGCACCACAGATGGTGCTGACACCAGACAGTCACGATATTGTCAAAGAGGTGAGGGAAAGAAAAAAGACAAAAAACGTATTCAAATATCCCAAGCCTGATTTATTAGTGGCCAAAAAAGTTTTGAAACAAATGATGGATGGTATTTCTAGGATTATTTTAATAAGATTATTTTGTGAGGGTTTTAGAGTGCAAAGCATTCCAAGACATCTGAGCTTAGCACTTTTCTGCAACTATTTAAAAGTAGCAGCACCTTTTCCAGGGCCCGTGTGTTAGCTGCAGAGCACAGTTACCCAATCTAAGGAAAATACATGGCTGTTTTAAAGAATTTGGGGACAGGTGATGCCTGCATGCCTCCAAATTCCAAAGCTCCGTTAGTTTTTAAATGTAGTTTAACTTTTTAAGCCGATTATCCTCTCCTGCTTTTCATAATTTGCATATGGTTTAGTATCCAATGGCATTCCTTTTGTTGTGTTGAATGTTTATATTTTTATAAGTCAATGACATCATCCAACATTGTGGCTTTTCAGGGATAGTAAGCAATGTTTGTTAGTCCAATGCTTTCTCTCCCGATCCTCAGTTCTCTGCTCTCCGGCATGCCCTTCCTTTGAATGTACACTTGCTGACATTGGCCCAGTGGGAGCCTGATGCTGTTCTCATCCGTCTAGAGCACCAGTTTGAACATGGGGAGGCAGTCAATGGCTCCTTGCCTGTTTCCATTAACTTGCTGGTACGTTTCTTCTTAGAGAGAATCAAGTCATTAAAGGCATGAACTGTTCCCTGTCATTTAGCTGGGCTAAACTGCCACCAAAGTGCATAATTTCTTAAAAGTTCAGGAACCTGTACTTGAGAATTTTGCCTGAATTTCACAAACCCTATCAGGTAGGGAAACATTAGTATCTCCATCCTGCAGATAGTAAGTCACAATTGCTTGTGGTTTTCATTGCCCAGTTGAGATCTGAATGAGGGATTTCCTGGCTAGCATCTCACATTTTTGTTAGATTGACGGGGCACACAGGATATATACAGGAGAGGTTTGAATTGATGCTAGGTGAAGACCAGAACTGAAAAACAGGATTTAGTTGGGTGGGTCAGGAGTATGAAGAGAACCTGATCAGAATGAATCTTAACATTGAGAGTCAACTGGAGACAATATCCCAATCTAGAGTCTGCATCTGTTGTTGTTTTTTCCACTTGGCCAGAATTTGTTCTCTTCCTTCAAAATCATCACTGTGCAAGAGATGAATTTGTCAGCAAACCAGAAGTGGGAGAACGTGAGCAGGCTCATCTGGCAGTCAACTGAAGGTGAGGTTTGAAGCGGAATTGCTGATCTGTCTGTACAATAGTCTCTATTGCATGGGTGTCAAACTCGCTGCGTCACATTGCCATCTTGTGATGTTTCGTGACGTTTTTCCCATTCACGGAGCTGGGGTGGGTGTGACCTGCACATGACACAGCCAGACACTCCTGCTCTATTGCTTCGAGGAAACTGGTACTTTCAGTCCTTTTTTTTATCCTAATGTATTTAGTGTAATTGAGTTGCACTGAAAGCTACTCCAAGGGACTGCTCTAAGGTATCTTTCTATAACCTGCAATTAGTTTTACCTAGGCTAACCTCTATCTTGCTTTATGTCTGGCAGCTTTTCCGGAGCCCAAGAATCCTCTCTACCCACAAAGCCTGCATTTTGTATGACAGGCAAGAGTTGGCCGTTAACTATAAGCTAATTCCCACACTTACAGATCTTGGAATGAACTTTCTTGGCCATTGTCTCTCAGTAACTGTTTGTCTTTCTTCCAAATGTCCCATTGGTATTCTATTCACTGTTTCTCAACTTCCTTCTATCCATAGGAAGAGCAGCAGAACGACGATCAGGCACTCGCCTAGACCCGGCACACATTGAATTATCTCCCATGCAGATTCGAACCTTCCTGCTACAGATTAGGTACTAAGGCAGGCCTAGGTGAGAGATGTAAGGAAGCATTCAACCTGCCTTTTGGTCCGAGAAGAATGAAGTATATTCTCAAGGAACAATATTCCGGACACCGGAGCCTTTCCCTCAGGAACCTGCACAAGAGGAAGGAAGTAGTTCCTCTGTGAAGCAGGCATTTGCCTTGTTCTGCAAACAGAGGATGTCCTTAAGCTGCTTTTAATTCCAGATGGTATGGGTAGGACTACCTTCAGAAATTTTCCTGATACATTTTTTGTCACATGAAAAAGGGATCATTGTTAAAAGACCACACCAGTCCAGCCTTCATGTCCTCAAAGCACATCCGTAATAAACAAAAATTGAACGCCCTTACAAAGGGTTTTGAAAGTGCTAGAATATTTGGACTGTCTTAAGTACTATCCTCTTTAATAAATCTCTGAAATACATGTAACTATTTTTCATATTGCTTCACTATTTCTTCATATTAAAAGTTGGAAAATAATTAAGGCACCAGGCTAGAAGCCAGGAGACAGTGAATCCTAGCTTCACCTTGGCCATGAACGATAGGCCTTCCTCACAGGGTAGTTGTTATGGAGAAAATAGAAGGAATATTATATATGTTTGTTGCCTTGAGTTATTTATAAATATAGGCAGGATAAATAAACCAACAAACTCAAGATCTTGCACAGCTTATCAAATTCCACTGGCACAGAAAATATGTTTTACTGTGGAATAAGTTGTATAGCCTGGAAAATAACCCTATCCTTGATAAATCATTAACTTAGGTTTGTTTTATAATATCTTGTTCAACTTTGGTTCACATCAATGACATTTCAGTATTAAGCTAAGACTTGCATTAAACAGCTTGCACCAATTTTCAGAAAAGAATGCATATGTGAATATTTTGGAAGTACTTTTACCTAGGTAACTTATAAAGAATATTTGTAGCTCAGGGTTGAAATGAAGGGTCTTGGTCCTCTCTGAGCTTAGTTGTTTTCTTGCAGCCGTTTCATTACTCAAACTAGGGAACATCAACAATGCTAGTCAGATGATGTTGCCTGGTTTGGGCTAATGAAATGTTTGCAAGAAAATAACCAAACTCAGAGAACGCCAAGGACACTCAACTTGCTGCTTCACTGTAGCCTTATTGTCAGTCAGCTTGAAAAGAGCAATGAAGGGGCTTATATAAGCAATTTGGAGATGGGGGGAGAATTGTGGGACTCTTACCCTCACATTTTAACCAGAACTACATGCATGATGAAAGAAAACATATAGTCTGAAACATATTTCTGCCAATCATAGGAAGCTGCCTTACATCAAGTCATATCATTGCTCAGTCTTATCCAGTGTTACTCAATTTGCTTGCCAATAACCAAAAAAAAAAAAGTGTCACGTAAAGATGCCATAGCCCTGGGATTTTCTACATGCAGACTGCTGCAGACAGAAGATTTTTTTAAAAAGTGGAAAGACGGCCATATGTAAATTTGTTCTCTGCTGTTCTACTTGGGAGCTAAACTGGTTCTTAGATATTGTTAATCTGCACCCTACGAAAATGCTAACGAAACAAAACAATGCCCTGATCAGTATTAAGCAATCACAAACCCAAACATCATCAAAAGATAGTATTTAATTGTCATGCACATTTTGACAGTCATTAAAATATAAAGATTGCCTATAAATGCAAAAATAAAAACCACACCAGGCATTCAGGACTTTTTTTTGTCACACTGCTGTTAGTGGTCCTTCACTCTTTCTGTGTTTCATGAGAGTAGCAGCATTTGTCCCCTAAGGTACAGTCACCCTGGGAAGGAAAACGGCATTCATTGGAAACAACTTATTTAAGACATTTATAATCTTGCACCTGATCCAACCTATATTATTTAAATAAGTGGCTGATTGCTGGAAAAAAAAAAAAAACCTGCCTAGAATCGATAAAGCACTCAGCAGCTCTGAGAAATGGACTATGCTGCCTTCACGATGTATTATCTTTAGTATTTTTATATATAGAAGTCAAAAGTAGCAGGTCTTCAGGGAGGTTTTTTCACAGCGTGCCTATGGTTTGTACTGTATATAGTCTTAATTAAAGTCCACAAAGACTTACATTTTTGCTTCTGCCTTAGGTCTGCCAAAACTGAGCAGTTTGATAAAATATCAAGCAAGCAGCATTCTAGCCTTGGTAGACTATTTTAAACTTGGGAGCAGCCGAATCTAGTTTCAGAGAATATCCTGGTACTTTACTGGCCTGGCTAGGTATTGCAAGATTATTGGTTCTGGCTGCCACTCTTAAGCTAGAGCAGATACTTGTCCATTAGTATCTCTGTGGCTTAAAAACCAAAACTTGGTGAAGTTTTGTCTGTTCCTGGCCGGTATGCCCCTGCAGTTTCCAGATCCCTTGTATGGAGAAAAGAGCCCTCAATCCATTTTTTTCCCCTTTCCTAGGAAGCTTAGACCCTGCATTGGTTCTAGATTAGTGCAGTCACCTCAAACGTTGCTTTAGTAAGAGGCAATTTCCTTTCACCATTTCCTTTAGATCCAAATGTCTCCATCTGTGCTAAAACCCAACTATATCAATCCCATGACCAAAGATTATAGAAACCAAAGGAAGCAATGTGCCACATACGATTGGCATTCTATCACATGCCAATCACATTTCTTCCTGGACCTGTGCTGTCACAATAAACTGAATTCAAAAAGATGCTGCCCATTTCCTTTCATGAGCCTTTAATTAGTTTACCACGCAGAGTAACTGTGGCCACTTACCTGCCGGAACCTTTTGCACGGGAAGTTTTTTAGGTGAGAACCATCATCCCCTTCTGCACAAACTTTCCTCTTGTTTTGATGTAACTTTCTCTTTTCCTGCAGACAAGAGGAAATCCCACCCCTAACCCAGAAAAATAATTAGGCGTGAACCAAGGCAGCTGCCTTTTGCTTTTAAGGGGGCACCAAAAAGGCTCATAATGGAAAGCTGCAGGAAACCCTGTAAAAATATTGAGAGGGGAGTGGCAAGACACCCACCTACTTCTTCACTCAAGCGGACTAGCCTACACCCCCTTCTACGATTAGGTTGCATCCAGCAAAGAGAAGTAATGGCAACATCATCCAAGGGCCTGAGCTGCAACTAGGGTGCATAAGCTATTTTTATTTTCTGAGAAAGGAGTCAAGATGCAGAGGAAGATCCTAGCTATGCCCTTCCCTCTTTGCCATACAATCTACCAGGACAAAAGTTCTATTAACAATATAATTCTCAGCCCACAAACAATACATCTGGCATCAGTTTTACAATGAAGAAACAGAACTCTTCCGCCCCGCCCCCCGCCCCCCCCCTTCAAATATCACACATGTAATTGTAATCCCAGAAGAGTTTCATATCTGGATGTTCTGATTTCCTCCCAGGAGCCCATGATTCCTTTTAAATCCCTTTACCCTGCTTTTGCTCTCGCTTTGGGCCCCCAGAAGGGCTCAGGATTTATCTGGAACCGTCGGAGTTTCTGTTTTCGTGATTTAGGATTAGCATCTGCTCGGACAGTGAAGGACGCCTGCAACCTGTACAATTGGTAGGAAGTCAGAATAAGGGGCAGATTAGAACATGTGATGGAATTGTAACCCATAGGAACCTTTTTAGTACGCTCTGCCAGTGGTAGCAATGTTCAGTATCTTACATTTCTCTCTGCAAAGAAACAGCTTCAAAATAACTCTCTTGGGAAATTCTCTTCCCTCTAGTGCCCTCTTCCCTGTTCTGTGTTTTTTATTCATTATCAATCTATTTATTCTTTCTTTCTTTCTCTTTCTTC
>JAEANM010022127.1:0-11678 GCA_017656035.1 Myanophis thanlyinensis
GCGGATAATATAGGAACCACAGATTTTAAAGAAAATTACAGTAAAATCATTCTTTTTTTAATAATGCAGATTTATCCAGCGGGCCGTACTGAATCCCCAGGCGGGCCGGATATGACCCGCGGGCCGTATGTTTGACATCCCTGGTCTATATACTGTGTTCATTCTCTCTCTCTCTCTGTCTCATGAGGTTAAGGCCTCTATTCAGTAGTCCTTATCAAATTCACAGTTGTTCAATTTCTGTTATCAGCAACAGAAACATCACTGTCACCAAGGAGTAGTGAGGTATGTGAATAGAGACTTTAACTGCTTCACTGTCTTATTAAGCTTGTTATTTTCCTGTTCTGATTGCATTCAGAAACAATCTGTTCCTGGCAGCCCACCTAATGGCTGAACTGCTGGATGATGGAGAAAAAGCAAGTGGAGTGATGATAGACCACAAAGAGAGCAATTGAGAGCCATATGCGGTCTACAGCTTGCCCATGTGTCGCATGGGAATATCTAGTTCCTATACTCACCATCATATAACTGATTGTAAGGGTACTTTATGATTTTTATGTGGATTGATTATTGGGTGCCTACCAGCCAAATACAGCTCAAACGCCTACTTTGCCATGCTGATAGATCCATTGTTGCCATGGAAGTCAATAAATATCTCAGAGAGATATGAAGAGGGGAAGAGGCTTTTGCAAGCCCATTTCCTCTTTCTGCTGTATACCTTTCAGCAAACTTCAAACAAGTAAAGTCAATGAGACCTTTATCTCAATCACCTAGACATAGAATTGGAAGGCGTCATTTATATCATCTCCAACTTCCTACTCCATCCAGGAATGATTAAAATATCACTGAAAGATAATATTTAATCCCTGCTCAAACCCAGAGAGCAAAAGAAAGTGTATAATTTGTTCCATTGTCAAACTGATCTTTGTGTTGGATTGTTTTTTCTAATATTCAAACAAAATTTGCCTTCTTGTAGCTTCAGACCATTTTTTTTCAGATCTTCACTCTGCAAAGAAAAGTCCTAATTTAAGCATGCTATCATGTTCACCCTCATTTCTCTAGGAGTTAAACATAACCAGTTCCTTCAATTACTTTTCCTAGGATTGTTTTGGATCTCTTAATTATTATTCTCTCAGCCTGTTCCAGTTTATCTGAATCCTTAAAGTGTGACATCCAGAACTGGAAATAGTACTTGAGATGGTATCTGACCATGTTATAAAGTGGTGTTTTCCATCTTCTTCCAACACAGATCTTGCAAATATATGCTGGTTCAGATGTGATTGTGGTGATGATAATGCAACAGCAACTGAAATCTGCCCAGCCTGTGATGATTGTATTTTCTGGCTGTGGGCATGTTCCTCTTTTCCAATTGCTTCTGACTTCCTTCCCCTGATCGCTGATCACATTTAAAAAAAAGAAACCTGAGGAAGATTGCGAGAAGGAAATCACAACCTGATTTGGTCTGGAGGATATTCTTGCCCATTCTTAATCAGCTGCTTTTGCATTTTGGACTTTTGCAGTAGTAAATGAAACCATCTCTAAAATCTAGGAAAATTCCAGGAACAGAATGAATCAGGCTGCTAGATGGTAGAGCCAGCAAAATGGAAAAAGCTTTGACAAATTATCCTGATGGATAGAAAAAGCTCTAGAAAGAAATCAGTGTCTTTCTAGAAGAGCATGTCATCCTAATAGCAGCAGAGTTATGGGCTGGAGCATCACTGCAGGGGAAGGAAGGAAACACCAGCTAAATGCTTCTGGCCAGGCAAGGAGCAGAGTGGAAGAAGGAGGAGCTTGCCCTACCCAAAAAGACCAAAACAAAACAAAAAACCAGATGCAACTTACAACTATTGGCAAAGGGGCTGCCAAGAGTAATTTCACAGAAAGAAAGAGTTTGAGTGACCTGAGGAGACAGCTGCTGTTCACCTACCAAATTCTGCCTGGAGGAGTAGGGTCCTGCTTTGAAAGTTATCAAGCACGGTCCCCACCCTTCCCTGGTTGCCAGCTCTCCCTGCCTCCAAAGAGAATTCCCTCATCCTTCCTATTATGAAGGCAGTTAGTGCTTGTTTTTCCTGCCTGGCAGGTGGGAGGGAAAATAGGGTACAAATCACTGTACCTTAATTTGCCTCTAATAAAACTGAGAAAAGCATCACCTATCTGTCTTGTTAACAGGGCAGAGCAGAGACTGGCTATTGATACAGAATAAACTGATTCTGGCATTCTTTGTGTGCCTCATAGGCTGTTGGAAAACACATTAAACCATCTCTCTGTATATTCCCTTAGTTTTCCTTATTGATTAGGATCTAAAGCAGGGGTGTCAAATCCAATTTTATTGAGGGCCATATCAGAGCTGTGGTTGAGCTCCGGGGAAGGGGGACTGGGTGAGCGTGGCCAGCTTGATGCCATCCCCAAACTGCTGGCATGTTTCCTCTTTGCACTGGTAGACTGAGCCAAAGCCACATTGGGTAGACTGAACTGAGGCCACATTAGGTAGACGGGGCCAAAGCAATGTGGGGTGGCCCCTTAATTTTCCAGGATGGCCCCGTGGGCTAGATCCTACCACAATGTGGGCCACGAGTTTCGCACCACTGATCTAAAGAATGTGCTCTTGTGCCTTCCTTTTGAAAGAAAAAGTTGTTCTATATACATTTCCTGGAAGAACCATATTTGGCAAAGTTGGAGTAATTAAAATCCAAACTTACTACTTCATCTTTCCTTGCGAAAATGCAGGAATGGTAATCTTGACGGAATCTGAAGTGATGGGGTGCAGGGAGAATTATAACCTGTTTCTGCTTTGGTTTGGAATTTTCAAGCTTCTTGCTTTGAAAAAAAATCTTTGAAAAGTACAAATACCGCTTTTTGATTTTTCTATGAAAATAGCAGGTATTAGCTTGATGCAAACTATAAATTTGCATAAATTTATAAATTTAGAACCGTATCCAAAATTTAGTGATAAAACTTGTTTTTCAAGGAATTTAACTAAATGTCAGCCTAGATTGTTCTACAATTCCAGGTATCTTTAAGATGTCACGGATAAGCTTTATAATCTCTATATAAAAATGGATGTATGTGTGTATGTTCCATAACTCTGGAACGCCTCAACCAATTTCAGTCAAACTTGGCACACAAATGATTTACTCTCTGGAAACAAATACTGTGGGGGTAAGACACCCCTACGTGTGTGTGTGTGTGTGTGTGTGTCTGAGCTTGTGCTCATTGAGGTGGATGAAGGAGCTTGGAACACAGAGGTAGCCTCGGTGATTGGCTGCAGTGGGTCACAGAGCAGAACATGGCTTGATTGCCTGGGTTGAATCATGTGGTGTGGAAGCCGGTGGTGGCAATGGGAGACACATAAACCTGGAGGCCATCTTTCACGAGAGGGTGAGTGAGCCTCCTGCCTTCCCTTATGGAAGACTGGGTGTGAGGTTAAAGAGGCCGAAGCGAGAGGAAAGAAAGGTGGACTGATGAGAGTGTAAGTGAGCCTCTTGTGGGCATCAGGTTAAAAAGAGGGCAAAGTGAGAGGAACGAAAGACAGCTCGTGGTTCACACTATAGATATAATCCATTCCTTTTCCTGTTTAATACAGGATTGGGGTAAATAAATACCTGGGCCTTATCAGCTAGTATTTTAAATAAAATTTCCTAAGTCTCATCTGTTTACATGTCTGGTCTCTATTTTGTCATCTGTCTCTATTAAACAATATGTCCATTGCTAATTGCAGAACTGGCATCAGAATTAATAAGCACCTGCCATGTTCAAACCAAGGGATGGGAAATGGAGATCAGCCATGACACGTATCCCCAAATCTTTGCCAAAATCATTTGTTTAGGGAGAATGGGTCAAATGGCTTTCCCCAGTACTTGGAGAATGACAGTAGGCTGCTGAGCATGCCCTTCCCCCTCGGTTAAAATATATTGTCCTCAAACAGTTGAAAATAAATAGTCTTCATTAAAAATCAGGGAGCAGGATTTTATATTCTAGCTATGTCTGGTTATTTGGCCTTCAATTTATACAACACTCTAGTTAAACACTGTTTGGAATATATGAAAAGATCTGGGCTATGAAATTAAAACTTCCATAGAAAATCCCAGATCTCTACAGATCCCAGCTGAGATAAAGTGAGGTTTAAATGTAGCCATAATATTATATAGCCTCTTTCCAAAGCTGCCTTGGTGGAGATGCTCAGTCTTTGCAAAGTCAGTGGACTATACTTTCCTGTGAGCAACCTATCCTGCCCCCTTAATCAAATTGCTACAATTATTGGTAGCATTTCTGCATTTGATGACCCCTATAATCTACTTCTATAGTGCCCTCTACGTTTTGCCATTTGCGGAAATCACTGCAATCTCCGGGGAAAAGCCCAGATGAATTCTTAGCAGCCTGACCAACTTTTCCGGAAAGATCCAGGACAACAGCAGCAGTGGCCTCATGCAGGACAGCAGCCGCACTCTGGATTGCAATCCTTCACGAGATCTCTAGCTTTACTTAGGCGGGTCATCCAGCTCCCCACCCCACCCTCCCAATTGTCCAGATGAATTGCAAGTGGCTTCGGAAGGATTTCTCCGGAATTGCGGATCCCTGTTAACTTTCCCCAGTAGAAAGGGAAAGCTAAGGCTCTTCCTGAGCTGTAGGGCCCTGGGGATAGAGGGGGACGGGGGCGCTTCCTTACACCGGCGCCTTGACCAGCCTTTGGGCGTTTCTACAATACGGAGGAGTTTCATGTCTCGAATTGTGGTGAGAAAAGGGAGCCAGTTCGCCGGCTTAGTGTGTATAGAAAGCTGAAGATTAGTTTCACTCCGGACAATATGGGAGGGGGAGGGGATTACTCACTATGAGGAAACAGAGTGGGCACAGTGGGTAAGTTAGCGCGCACGAAAATCGCCCGCCTTCGATTCAAATCGGACGCGACGCGAAAAGGTAAGAGGCTGGAGAGGGCTTTTGAAGCAGGCGGCGAGGGACGAGGAAGGCTCTTCCGTAGAGGTAAAGCCGATCCCTCCGTTTTCAGTGTGGGTCCCGCGCCTGTCAAAATCTCCCTGAAAAGACTTGAGAAAGCAGCAACCGCCTGGTGGGCGGCCTCCTCCTTTGCAGCTTTGGGTTTCTGGCGGCGGAAAAGACCAGCGAGCCTCCCCCACAACTCCGATTCCAAAAGCAGAGAGGGGCTGGTCAGATCCCGGCCACGTTGTCCTTTTGCGCCCGCCGACCACACCGCCCTGGCTCCAAGTTCGTAACATCTTGGTCAGAGATTTCCAGAGAGAAGGCGCGAAAGGACGAGGCGGGTTCGGTCCAAGGGTAGAAAGGGAGCCCAACGCCCAATGACCAGGAGCAGCGTTGCAGCCGCCGGGTAGGACTCGCACACACAGGGGCGGGGGGGGGAGGGATGGTCCGGCGAGCAAACTTTCCACCGTGGCGGGCAGACCGAGCTTCCTCCCACTCAGCAGAGCGCGCGCGCACCTGGCCCGCCTGACGCGGCGGTGGGAAGGCGGTGCGCGCCCCACCTCCGCGCCAGGTACCCGGTGCGTGGGTGAAGCGCTAAGCGCTGAGCTGACGGGTGAGGGTTGGGCTCGGCTCGGCTGCGGTAAGCAGCTGAGGGAGACCTCGCCACCTGCCGCCCACAGCCTGGCCTCCCCAGCTTTAGAACCAAGCCCGAGGTGAGAAGGCTCCACCTCCTTGCCGCAGCTCCTCCTCCTCCTCCTCCGTTGGTGATCGCTTTGCATCTGTCTACAGCAAACCTGACCCATCCTCGCTCGCTCCTGCCCGATGGCGCTGCCGAACCAAGCCCCGGCGAAGAGCAGGAACCCTAGGCGGCAGGTAGGACGGCGGCTGGGAAAAGTGATCCGGGAAGGGAGGAGGCAGCGAAAGGAAAGTTCTGGACGCCGAGAGCTCTCCCGACTGCAGTGGAGCCCGCTCGGACTGTCGGCTGTACTTTGGCAACACTCAGCCGCAGGGACGCGCTCGCCCCCCCCCCCTCGCCCCCGTTCCCTTTTCCTTCCCCTCTCTCCCCACACACACCGGGCCCTCCCCTCCTTCTCCTGCCCGGGCTCCCCGCAGGACGCTGCCGGTGCTTGAAGTTTTCAGCCGCCCCGCTTCTTTCTTTCCCGCCCTAAAGCCAGGGAGCAAGGCTGAGGAGGCGATGGTTGCGGTTGGCGCCGACCAGGCAGCTTCCCTCGCTCGGTGTCGGAATGACGGTGGTGCGGGTGTGTGGGGGGGTGGGGGTGGCGGGTGGAGGACAGCCGGTCGCCTTCCTCCCGGCTCTTGCCGGTTGCGGTGGGCCGCTCGTTCGCGACGGTCCCCCCCCCCCTCGCTTACCCTCCCCGTCCCCCGTCCCCCCGGCGCATTTAATTAGAAAGATCGGGCCTCTCTGCTAGGCAGCAACTCCTCTGGATTTTCCTTAGGTGCGTACGTGCGTTCCTCGCGCCGGTAGGGCAGGTTGTGCGTGTGTGTTCAAACAGGCGCCCCACTTCCCCACACCCCTTGTTCGTTTGCTTGTGGCTTTCTCTGGCTCAGGGACCAGATCGGGGATCGCGGCAAGATTATGTAATGCCGGCTGGTGGGGCTGGGCTGCCTGCCGTCTCGTCGCATGCGCGCACGGGGGCGGGGGGGGGGGGGCTGGAGTGGTGGGTGCCAGCCGAGGGTCCCGAGACACGCGGCAGGCAGCCTGTGAGCGGGACCACCCACTAGTGCAGTGTTTGTCAACCTTGGCGACTTTAAGGTGTTTGGACTTCAACTCCCAGAATTCTCCAGCCAGCTGGCTGGGGAATTCTGGGAGTTGAAGTCCAAACATCTTAAAGTTGCCATGGTTGACAAACACTGCACTAGTGCTCCTGACTTGAGAAGACACCTCACAATCTACCCAAGTTTCCCCTCAGTGCCTCAGCTGAGGAAGGTCCCTCTTTCACCACAGGTGCCACCAATGTAGCAGTCCACGGGGGAAGAAGCCCAGAGCCCCCACTGGCAGAATGAGGGTTTCTATTGCAGCAGGACTGGTTTGCTTGCTTGTGTTATGAAACTGTGGAAGTCGATTTCCCTGGCAATGTGTTTTGGGCCAGCTGTATTCTGTGGAAAGTCGGAATTGTTTTAACTTCAGTCTTTCACCTTAATTTTTAAAGTCCTGTCAGTCCCTTCCAATCCATGGAAGGTTGTTAAGAGTTCTAGATGCCGGTGTGACAGTTTCCCTAAAGGAGGAGGAAGTCGGTCAGGTGCCTTGACTTCCCAGAGAAGCCATTGGGGGCAAACAAAATAAAAGAAGAGGAAAAGTTCTTGAAGCAGGAATCTCCCTGGAGGAATTTCTTCTCAGAAACTCTGAATTTCTTGGGGGAGTTTTAAAGACAACTGCTTGAACCCAGTGAGGTAGTCTTTCTTTCCTGCTTGTCTCCAGTCCTTGATTGAGGATGGTATTTTGCTAGAAATTGCTTCCACCACCCCGCACGACCATTTGCTTCCCATCCATTTACTACCACATCTGAGCAAAAGAAATGGCTTCTTTCCATCCTTGGTTTTACAACGCTGTCAATGCTTTTGAGGCCCAAGTAAAATCAAAGCCCTTTACGCTGAGGAGCACGCAGCTTATTCCCTTCTATGGAGAGAGAACTAAGGAAGGAAAAAGGAGAGCAGTGAAGTTTATATGGGTTGCAAAACAGCTCATTTCACCTCTTCTTTATGTTCTTTCCCATCCATATTTTCTTCCCATTGGTGGTATGCTTTCCCTGGATTTATCCAGTTCTGAAGTTAGGACTATTCTCCTTTCTCTGACGGGGACTAAAATATGGATGGTGCTTCGAAAAATAAGGCAGGATGTTATTGGGCAACTCAGAAATGATGAGCCACTCAACCAGGAAACTCTTCCCAAGCCTTAAAAAGAGAGAGAGAGAGAGAGAGAGAGGGAGGGAGAGAGAGAGGGTGGGGAGAGATGGAGCCCTATGAGAAGGAGAGGGATGCCTGCTCTGGTTTGTTGCAGCTGAGAAAACCTGGCATCAGGATACAGGAGAGTTTGCCCTACCATTCCCTATTGACTGGGTGGCAGCTCTTCTTCTGGAATGTGTCACGAACATAATGAATTCTTGGCAGTCTGGAATGATTGCTGCTTATCCTCTTCATTGCCTCCTCTTCCCTTCTTGATGGCTCTTTTATTCAAGGTCACTGCAGTAATTTCATATGTGGCTGCCTGGTGCTGCTGTCTTATCTACCACACCGTTTCTGTTTCTCTCTCTTTGCGTTCTGGGAATATTGTGTTCAATAAAAACCTGCTGCTTTTAAACACCCTTGGCGGCACTCCGTAGGCAAAGTCGTTCTCTCTTTTCTACCTCTTGTTTCTAGAGATAAAAATGACAAGTTATAAGGCTCTTGCTGGCCTTGAAAGCAACGAGTTCTTAGGTGGAACGGTCATTCTCCCCTCCCCCTCTCCTAAATTTTGGATGTATGCAAGCTAAAATTACAAGATATTCTGCACATTCGCAAGGCATAGGAAGAAATTAACACTGTCCACATTCCAGTGCTCTGTTTTAGTCCATAGCAGTCCAAACCAGGCCTTGCAACTGGGGTCGTACCACATTAACTCCTGAATCCCGGTATTTCCTAGAGATTTTTTTTTTTAATATTGTGAATAAAGCTTCCTGGAAGGTTTCTAAAATGGATGTGTACTCAATACTTCTTGTGCCTGGCTCACTCCTCAAGAGGATGGAACCCAATATTGTCTAGAGCAGGGATAGACAACTGTGGCCCCTTTACAACCTGTGGACTTCAATTCCCATAACTCCTGAGCCAGCGTAGCTGGCTGAAGAATTCTGGGATTTGAAGTCCACAGCTCATAAAGGGGCTACAGTTGCCCACCCCTACTCTAGAAAGAAAAATCCTGACCCTATTCCTCAAGGTTCCAATTATTATTTTTAAAAAGCCACTTATAAGAGTATTTGCTTCAGGAGGAAGAGGAGGTAAGCCTTTTATCATAGCCTTTTAGAAACTCAGGAGATCTGTTGCTGTTTCTGTGGAGAAATCCTTGGCACTGATTATTTTTAAAAGTATAAAAGGTAATGAAAGACAATCCTGAAAATCTGCTGGACCAGAAGGACCAATGTTCTGACCAGACCATTGTCATTTTCCAGCACTGTATATAAACACAATTTTATATAGTATTTGATCCCTGAATTTATTTCCTCCTCCTTGTGCATTTCTTTATTTTCCTGCCTTGTATTTCTCTGTAAGGAGCACACCCAAAATCTTGTCATTTCTGTTTTTTCCCCTTTTTTTGGATTAGCAAACATTAAGTGTGGCACTATTAGCAAACACTGCTATGTCTACCATATAAATACTCAATGCTTCTCAGTCCCAGAGTTCTGTGTTCCATAAGGCTGTGACAACTTGCTGATGGCTCTCAAACAGCTGAGTCATCATGGCCCCTTTGTGTGGCCTGCCATTAACTTTGCAGCTAATGCAAATATGTTAGCTTTTCTAGGAGTTCTCCATTCTCCCAGATTCTGTAGCATACTAAGTATATTAAGTCCCAACACCAGTCATCTTAGTTGTATCATGTTATTCTTATTCTAGGCAAATATGTGGCCTTTTTTTTTTTTACTTCTTCTGGTGGTGTGTACCAATTCCGTACAATGCTGTGCTTGGCTTTGGTCATTTTTCCTGGCATCACTATGTTCTAAAAACAGTAAGTGGGTTGGATTGTGTACAGAAATCAATATAGGGAAATGACTTTTAAAAGAAACTCTGCTAGCCATGTATTTCCAGATTCTGCATCCCTGACTCACTGTCATTTCCTTTGGGTGGAGAAGGATATCTCATGTCTCACCTTGGGTTAGGATGGAGGAATATATTCAGGTTGTAGGTTTTGCAAAAGTTGGAGTTGCCCTAGAGAAAAATGGATATGATTCATTTTTGTTCTGCTTTTGGAGTCCTACATACTTCACTGGTCTTTGTGTTATGACTACAAAACTATAAAATATTTAAGTCATGGAGAAAATAAAATGATGTATGAGGAAGTTTAATTCTGAATAATTTAAGAAAGCAAAATGTGAAAGCAAGGAGTTAAACTACTAAATTGCAATGAATTTTCCTGTAAGTTTCTCTAAGGGGTTACATTTAAAAGGTACACATAATTAAGATTTCAGATGATCCCCAGATACAGAATTGGAAGATATTTTGTCTGTAGTTTCATTATTGGCTAAAGAAATCCAGAGGAAAGTGTTACTCATTAGTTTCGTAACTATGAAAAAAGATTCAACTATTGTAACTATTTTCTAATCTTCCAACTATAGAATAAACAAATACTACTTAGAAAATTTGAGACCGCATAACTGGAGATCAAATGACAGCATCTGATTCTTGCTGGCTGGCGATTAGATTTTACAGTTAATATACTTGTGTCTTCAATAGCTTTCAAGTTGCCCCAATAACTATCATGTGAGATGCTTTTGAAAGAGCAATGATAGAAACATGAATCAGCTGATGGGCAATACATTTTGAGAAAGGTTCTAAATTGTTACCAAACTTGGAGTCAGCAGCAAAGTCTCCTGAGGTCAGACATCAACTTTTACCTTCTTCACCCAGTTTCATGAAGTCACCCTAGATCAGAGGCCCCCAAACTTTTGGGCACTAGGGACCAGTTCAGTGGAGAGAGATTTTTCCACAGATTGGAAGGGGTGTAGTTTCATGTGCTGTCTGTATCCCATGGATGGGGCTTCGCTTGTTTTCATGGCCCGGATTCTGGCATGTCACAACCCGGTGCCAGTCCATGGACTGGGGGTTGGGGATCCCTGACCTAGATTACACTGGACTTATGTGTTGTACAGGAACATTTCCCAGGTATTCTTCCGAAAAAGATAAGATAAAAGATAAGATAACCTTTATTGTCAGTTTTTACTATGAGCACACTGGTCCACATTAAAAACGAACCCTTTCTATATCCACTTGACTGTTAAGAAATCCCTCTGTACTAGTTGCCAGTCTACCCCTGAGCTAGATTCAAGGTAGTGGCACTTGTATATGTAAAGCTTTAAATAGCATAGAACCATATTAAGTAAGTCTGCGCACTGAAAAAAACTGGGAAGCCCTTTGCCCGGCGATCCGAATTCAACCGTCTGTGCAAACATTTCACAAAATGCCTAATGCAGGTAATCTTGCACTGATGAGTAAAATCTTGAGCCCAACATTTCTCTTGCTAAACAAAACAGTTTCTTGACACAGTTGTTAAAGTGAATCGCTGCACGGTCGTTAAGTCAGTAACCGGGTCATGAAGCGAATCTGGCTTCCCTGTGGACTTGGCTTGTCAGAAAGTCACAAAAGAGACTCTCCTGAAGTCTGACAACCCTGAGGGTTCGGGCCTTCTCTGTGGCGGCCCCCTCCCTGTGGAACGAGCTTCCCCTGGAAATCCGCACTATTACGGATCTTCAGGCTTTCCGACGCGCCCTGAAAACCCATTTATTTCAACGAGCTGGCCTGGCCTGATACCTTAGGGTTGTTCTTAATTTAATTTTAACTGAATTTTAAATTATATTTAACTGATTTTTAATGGAATGGGGTTTTTTGTTTAAATACCTTGGGGTATTTTAATTGGATAAAATTTTAATTAATTTAATTTTTAGTAGTAGTTTTTTAAAAAAAAACACCAGCAAATTTAATGATTTTATATTGGTTTTTAAATTTTGTTATGTACTTTGTCTTTTATCTGCTGTGAACCGCCC
>JAEANM010022128.1:0-11678 GCA_017656035.1 Myanophis thanlyinensis
GACGCTCTTCAAGGGGAGCCCCATGTAGAGAGCGTTGGCGTAGTCCAGACGGGAGGTCACAAGGGCAGAAGTGACTGCCATAAGAAAGCTCAATGAAACAGTTATGGAATTGGGAAGGATTTTTATGAAGGGATTAATGGTCTCTTTAGCCTCCAGAATTCCAGTTTCATGGTATTAACATTTATTCCCATAAGCAGCAGGGTTGGGCTGGATAAAAAATGGGTTGAAATCTGAACTGTGTGAAGGAACATTGGCATACCTGTCTGATTTGACTCTATCAAAATAGAATTACAGCACTGATTTGAACTCTGTAAAAATAGAAATACAGCAGCACAACTCCTAACAAAAAAGTGGGCAAGGAAAGCAAAACACCATAACTGCCAACTGCGAGGGATTACCGTTTCCCATTGATTAGAGATAGCCAACATAACTACTCTTTCTTCTAGGAAAGAGAGAGAGAGAGAGATGGCTAAACGATTAGGACTTGGCTTGGGAGACAAGGCTAGAAGACAAGTTAACTTGGCCTCTTTAAAAATAAAAGTTGCCTGTTGAATGGTTACTGCACATTTCCCTAGCCCGTAAGAGGAGACCCAGCAGGTTACCTTCACTTCAGCCGAGTCAGGTGAAGCAGCCTCTAATTGGTCATCAAGTTCATCACCATTCTCCTGACAGGATAAATAACAAACACAGGTGCACCTTTCAAAAGTTGATCATCTTTTTGTAGAGGCAAAATCCACCGAATGTTTGTGCCCCACTACTATAAAGGCTTACTAAAAACAGCAACTCACTGAAGAAGTAACAAATCTCATTGACACACTTATCTAGTCCTAAGTGTCGTTTCCCAGTGACACGCAGTGACGCTGTGTTACGTCAGGGGAGTCCTGTGAAAATTCCAACTGTTGAAGGGAAGGCATCAAAAATAGCAGAGGACTGAGGAGTGAAAGTGGGCGTATGCAGCTAATCTGTGCATTTATTTACATTATGTCCTGAAGAAAAACTATGCCCATGTTAAAATATGGGGCACTGAATTTTTCTTTCTTTCTTTCTTTCTGTTTATTGACTGTTCCAAGTTACAACGGCATTACCAAAAAAATGATTGTTTTTTCACACTTAGAGGATGTTTTGCAGAATCCCCATGATCATGAGATCAAAATTTGGGCGCTTGGCAACTGGCACATATTTATGACGGTCACTGTGTCCTGAGGTCACATAATCACCTTTTGACAAGCAAAGTCAATGGGAAAGCAAGATTCACTTAACAAGCGGGTTGTTACTTTATCAACTTACATTAAAAACCTATTTGTTCCAACAGGTCGGTCTGGCCTAGTACTATCAGTTGGGGGTTTTTTTAAATTGGTTTTTAAATTTTCAATTTTTAACGTTTCAATTTTTTTTTAACTTTTTAATTTTTATTTGGTTTTAATTCAATTATGACCAGCCACCGCACTTATTTTAAATTTTAATTTTGTCTTTTAAACTGTTATGTATTTGTGTTTTTTAAAAGTCTGTACACCGCCTCGAGAGGGAGGCGGTATAGAAGTCAAATAAAATGAAATAAGAAATAAATAAATGAAAATTAAGAGGAGATGCCTTCCTGCTTTCCCAGCAATTCCAAGCCAGGACTAGACGTACATATATCCTCTTTTTAATCTGCGGGCCCAGGAAAGTATGATAGGGACTCAAATGTTTAACCCATAGCAATACATAATGTAAGTTGGACAAGGCTTTTATGAAGTGTAGATCCACCAGGCAGTTTCTGTTAATATAATTCTTGCAGACTTAACCGAAACCAGCCGAGCAGCCCCTTGGTTAGAAGAGAAATGGTGCAGTTCTAGAGAAAGCCTACAGAGGGCGCATTTAGGAATTTGATGCCAGGAAAAAAGCAGATTCCTTAACTGCCACCATAATGTAGAACAAATGTCTTCATTGAAGCATATATGCTTATACTTTCTGCATTACAAACCTGGAGTGAGTTTCAAATTTCTGGAATCGGGGGATCCCAGATTTATTTTGCAGACTTTATTGTTTTCCTTGTTTTTCCTTGGATCCTACTTTTTTTCCTCATAGGTCTGCTTCTTCTACATATTTCCTACATCTTCCATGTATTTCCTGCATCAGATTCTGTTGAGATTCCTTCTTTGATTGAACACTCTCTAGAATGGCACTAAATGTGGTGACAGTGACCAACAAGCTGAAAAGCAAACATCACATTCTACTGTCTTCTAAAAATTACCCTTTTTTGTGCATCCTCGTCTCACCACTCGAGAGTGAGTTGTTTCTTCTGTTAAAGAGACAGTTACAGCCCAGCCTTTCAGGACAGAATGGACCAACTTGGTGTGGCCAACTCGCCATTATTTTAATTTTGGTCATTCACATTTCATTTTGTCCCTCCTTCTTCACCCATCCCACATACATACGATTTTTAAAAACAAGAAGTAACACCATCTTTAGGTATGGAATTCCACCCGGAAACTTGTCCTAGCATCCATTTTTGCATTTGGGTTCAAAAAATATTTGGGCAATGGTTTTCCTGACCAAGCGGCACAACGTGTTTTCTTCCCCAAGCTCCAAAAAGGCTTGATTTTTTAAAATAGTACATCAACATAATTTTAAAGTATGGAATTCCACCCCAAATCTCATCCTAGCGTCCATTTTTGCATTTGAGTTAAAAAAAAAAATTGGCTTCGTGGCACCGCTTTTCATGAGCAAGTGGCATCACACGTTTTCTTCCGTGAGCTCCAAAAAGTCTCAAGTTTTAAAAACAGCAAGCAAAACCATTTTCAGCCCAAATCTCATCCTAGTGTCTGTTTTGCATTTGAGTTCAAAATATATTGGGCTTCTGGGCACCATGTTTCCTGATTGTGGCATGACACGCCAAAAATTCTTGATTTTTAAAAACAGTATTTTAATAATTTATCATTATTTTAAATAGTAAATCCTCAGCATTCAGGTTAAATTGCCATGTTGGCACTTTGCAATAAATAAGTGAGTTTTGGGTTGCCGTTTGGGTTCACCATCACTAGCTTATTGAAGCCAGACTGATTGAAGCTAGACTTCTCCAGTCTTAAGTCAACAGCTTAACGGATTCCCCATTATTTATGACTGTACCGTAGGTACTGTTGCACTAACACAACATACGCATACCCTTTTTACTATTTTCTGATTCAGATACTGACCTGCGAGGGACAGCTCACCTGGAAGATGCTGTCAGGGTTCCACACAACATCATCAATGTAATCAGAATTCCAGAGAAGCAAAGTCCAAAGAATAAGATTTTATTGAAAACATTGTACTGGTACAGTCTGTTGAAATCCCGAATCTAAAGCTTCCGGGATTCCAACACTCAAGTAAAACCTAAAGTTCCACCCCACTAATTATCACATGTTAATTACTGTCCAACCATTTCAAAAAAGAGTCCAATGACTTCCGAAGGTACTTCCCCTCACAGATGCAAGGCGCCAAAAGCGTTTCTAACGGGAACTAAAGTTGTGGAATGAAAACAAGATAAGAAGGTTTTGTTTCTAACTCGCCCTTTTCCCCCTCAATGACCTTGCAAGATAGACGTGTAAATGTGTCAAGATTTATATGCCTGAAGCTTTCAGTAGAAACTGGCCTATATATAAAAATGGAAACATCATTCCCCTCCCCCATATAAAATTTCCTTTTGAATCTTGACAGATGTATTGGGGGCATCTGGAATCTGACAAGGCCCTCTGGAGCAGAAGTCTCAAATCCAGATCACCTCTGCATTGCTGAAACATTTGTCTCCAGACCACAGAAACTCCGATCTGAGATAAATTAAGAGACGCTGTCTTCACCATTGGCCAAGATAGGATGTTCTTTCAAGGGCAAGCCCAGTGAAAAGGAAACAGATAGTGTTGTGTGTGTGTGTGTTGTTGTGTATGCTTATTTTTGGAGACGGATGAAGGATTTCTAATACAAAACTGCTGATCGATGGCTTTCTTGACCAAGCTGTTTTTTGCACTGGCTGAGTATGTCAGCTTGTGATAGTTCACAGACTGAGAGAGATATAGCAACAGATCAGCCAATGGGAGCTGACTGGTGACTGAGACAGTTTTGGAGTCTGGGCGTGTTCATAGCTCTGAGCTCTGAAACAGAAACCAAAACTGTGCATGCTGCTGCTCTGAACTGAAAACTGCAACTGCAACTCCTCTCCTCTGCTTGTGTTTTTTCTTCTTCTCTACCACATTGAATGAGCTTTTGGTATTGTATATTTACTTCATGTTATATTATATATAAAGAGAAGTTTCTTATATATAATGGAATCCTGCTGAATCAGTTACTTGGGTGTCCTTCCGAATGTGTCTGCTGCTGCAAACGCTGACAGAGTACAATCCTCTAACCTCAATGCCTGTGAGGAGAACCATGGATTGATTTGTTCTGAGATTCATGGGTCTTCTTGGTTAGCCATGATTAGAGTTAAGAGTTGTGTCTGCGGACGACGACTACCTGAACAGCAACTTCCGTTCTTAAATTATGTTGCCTTCTTGAAAATGTGGAAGTGCAGCATTTTGCAGGAAGGATTAAAAAAAAAAACACCTCAGGACCCCAATATCTGATCTCAGAGGATGCATCCCCTTGAACAGCAGAGTGAGAATGGCTGATTGCTGACCAGGTACCAGCAATCCTTGACTTATAACCATTCATTTAGTGACAATTCAAAAGTTAGAAGTCACTGAAAAAAGTGACTTCACACTTATGACCGTTACAGCATTCTCAGGTCACATGACTGAAATTGGGATGCTTGGCAACTACTGTGTATTTATGTGGAGTCATGTGATCATTTTTTTTTTTGGTTATGGCCCGCTAGCTGCCAACAGTGAGGAGGTTGGAGGGGACCTTGGGCCAGTTCTGGAATTGGAGGAAAGCTCTGATGTGTGCTCTGCGTCTGAGGCAGAGATGGGGCCAGGGCCCTCCAACAGTTATCAGCTACCTTTGGAGTCAGAGATTAGTGGGGAAGAAGAACAGCTGGAGCCTGTTCCGGATGCGTGTATGCGCAGAGCTGTCAGGAGAAGGGAACAACTAAGGATCAGGGGTCGACTCGGAAGTAAAGACACAAATGTATGCTGAATGGCCTCTCGCATAAGAAATAGATAGGAGCAAAAGGGGAGGAGTGTTTGTAGGAGACAATTAGTTCGCTCACTATTGTGAAAATTTGCTTATCTGAGTTTCTGGCTCACAGAGACTCCTTGCCAAGTATTTCGACTGGAAACTCAGCCTGGCAACTATCCAAGGACTGATGAGGTCTGTTTTTGCAATAAAACCTTGAAAGGTTTATTGCAAGACTTTTCTGGATGTGAAGGAGAAGAATTCACAGTAACCAAATGAAAAGGGTTTTATTGCATGTTTCGTGATTTTGTTAAGCCTGGGTCAGAACATTTTTCAGCACTTTCGGACAAGCAGCGTCAGTGGGAAAGCCCGATTCACTTAACAGCCATGTGTTGAACTTTATTGGACTGGTTCACTTCACAACCATGGCAAGAAAGATTATAAAATGGAGGCAAAACTCACTTAGCAACTTTGTGGTTTAGAGGACTACCTATGCTCCTGTCTCCAATTCCACATCTGGATTTAATGGTCTCTCCTTCTAGGATTCCCAATCCTATTCTGAGTTCAGCACAACTTAACACCCATACAAAGCTCCAAAGAAACAAAGCAGAGAAGACAGTGGTATTCCTTGTTTGTTTGCAGTATTTTAATACAGCATTAAACTGCCATAACACTAAAGACAAGCTAATACTATCCAGCAATTAAGGCACATGTCGGAATGCCATTTTATGGACAATCCACAGCAGAATTTCGACAGTCTTTTCACAACCCTTTTTCATAGTCAGTTGTCACTTTGGTGGCTGAGCTAAGCCTGTCTTCTCTGAGGCCCATGTCCATAGAAAAGTTATTATTTTCTTCATTTTTTTTTAAAGCTGTACAAGTTAATCACCGGTTAAAGAAGAGAAAAAAAATTATACAACTGAGAACTCAAATGAGTACAGCTACATTTTTTTTTAAAAAAAAGTAAGTAATTAAACTAATTGAAATTGGCAGAAAATTAATACAACGACGACATTAGTTTCATATATTGTAGTTTGCTGCTCTAAATAACTTTTGTAAGAGACATAAGAGCTCAGTGCGGGCCTGAGCTCATTTTAAACCGAGTTTAAAACAAACAAACAATCTTAATATAACGGAACTATGGGAAACCATAAAGAATAAGATGCATATAATATACATGATTCTAACATGCATATTGTATCACGTTATGCATTCTAAATAAAAATAATCACCGCAACCCTTTCTCGGTTACAGCCAATGACTGAGTGCATTGCCAGTCTTATTGCTTTCCAGACCTCAGCGAGATGTTTCTTCAACAGTTTTTAGCATCACTGGATAGGGCAAGGTGTACCCTACTCACCTCTAAGATGCAGTATAAAAAAAATAAACACATCTAACCATACTATAGCATTTCTGAAACAGCAACTCTTTGGATCATTTCACACATTACACAAGAAGACACCTGGAGGAGGGAGGGAGGGA
Source organism: Myanophis thanlyinensis (assembly GCA_017656035.1). Taxonomy (NCBI): domain Eukaryota; kingdom Metazoa; phylum Chordata; class Lepidosauria; order Squamata; family Homalopsidae; genus Myanophis; species Myanophis thanlyinensis. Next base: position 6,553 of record JAEANM010022128.1, read on the forward strand.
GAGAGAGGGAGGGAGGGAGCATGCCACGAAGAGTGGTGCTCAACAGACCAATCTGGTTCATGCATGTGTTCTTTACTTTCTGAAATGTGACCCTTCAAATGTGGAAATTGTTGGAATTCATTGTTGGAATGTATTTCTATGCAACAACTACAGTAGTATTCAGCCAGTAGATGGCAGTGTTTACAAGTCTGGATCTATGGTATATACTCTACGCTCTAAATAAGAGTTATAACAGTTGAGCAGTAAAGCACATGGTGATTGTGCTCCTTTTTTTTGCTCTGTGGCGCTATATATAAACAAAATTTGTAACAGAAATGAAGATTGTTTTTTTTTTTTTAACAGAAAGATCCTTGGTGTGCATTTAAGTGGAATGCGTGAAAAAATGTCCGTAAAGCATTTATGCTTCAGTTCTTATCTTTACACTAGAGTTTCTGCTGTCTTCCAACAATGGGCAGATATGGCAGTCATTAGGCTCAGCCCAAACACATGTCGGGTCTGGATTGTTAGTGTGTTTCTCACAAGGCAATTAAGTGGAAAAATTAACTCCAACACCTGATTCTTACAAAATCAGTCCTAGCTTTTTCTAAAAAGGCAATAATACTTTCCATAATACACATATAAATAAATTGAATAAGCATATTAATATAAGTTCTAAACACCCAAATAATACACTGGTTACTTAATACTGATATTTTCATCCAAATATAAGCAATAAGAAGAACAATATGGCTTAAAAGAATGGCAAGGCTTCATTTTCTTGTCAGAATTATGTATCAACTTTCATATAATATTCTACGTAGACAATATTTCCTTCTTAATGTAGCTCGGTTGCATATTTTATACAGACAAAGGCACTGTAAAACAAAAAACAAAACAAAACAACAAATTCCTTCCATAAATATTTTCTTGAGGATACACCCTTAATTTTGTATAATACTTAAGAAAACTCTTAGCTCTGTTAGTATCATAGCATAGAAAACTAAGACCCTTTCTGAAAGCTTCAGAGTTGTAAAAACACTTTTAAAAAACCTCAAGCAAAACTAACAATAGTAATTTTAAAAGGCCCTCAAATATATACAGAAAGGTTACTGCAAAGAGTCTTCCAATAACAATTCAGTATTACAAAGAAATATCTGTAACCATTCAAAAATTTTAAACATCTAAAAAAGTTCTCCAAAATACACACACAGTATTAAAAAAAAAAAATAATAAACAGAGAGGAACACTATGTCAAGTATAACTCAAGATAAATACACTTCGGCAAGTAAAACTGTAAAATATTTCATAACAGGGAGAGTAAACATTAATATCCATGGACTACACTTATTAACTGCACACGATTGTCCCTTTGACAATTATCCTAAAAAAACACAAGCCTTCATTTTGTTCGGTTAGCATATCGGTCAGGCTCAATCAGTGCTACAATCACACAGAAATATTTCTAGAGGCAGTGGTTTTTGTCAGACATGAAAGGAAAGAGCACTGAAATTTTGGCTAGATAATAAAATCATGTCTTGCAACAGGTTGTGGGCACCAGGGACCAGTTCTGTGGAGACAGAGGGGTTTTTCCACAGACCGGAGGGGCTGTGACTTCACATGCTGCCTGCATCCTGTGGATGGGGCTTTGCTTTTATGCGTGGCCTAGTTGCTAGCATGCCGTGGCCCGGTGCCGGTCTATGGCCCATGAGTCAGGGACCCCTGGCTTACAGGATATGGCAGGAAGCATTCTTAGAAGGCCGAATTAGAACCTACTCTCTGTTGGGTTGCAATGTCACAAGGCAGATAGAGGAATTCAGTATCAGGCAGTGGTGGAATTCAAATTTTTTTACTACTGCTTCTTTGGGCATGGCGGGGGGGGGGGTGTCATGTGACTGGGTGGGCAGTTTCTGTAAGCAGGGCAATAAAGATTAGGCTAGAAACAAAACCAGGATGTTTCTTTCCTGCCTTCCTTACAGGATCAACCCTGCAAAATGGAAAAAAACAAAACAAAAGGAGATTTCTTCTAACAACCGGTTCTCTGAACTGCTTAGAAAATCTACTACCAGTTCTAGCGAACCTGTTAGAACTGGCTGAATTTCACCTCTGGTATAAGGCATGTAGGGCACTACTTGCCCCATTGCAGATGACCCCCCATCTACCACACACTCCTTCCATGTGGGTCATTTGCAACCCTGAATGATCTGGTTTACAACCAACCCTTTTCAAGGCAATGATTCCCACAGATACTCTAAACCATACCGTACATGATTGGTTTGTTCCGTCAATGCTACTAATTCTTGCTGTGAATGAATTTCAGAGTTCTTTTCTTCTTCTTCTTCTAAAGCTGTCTTTAAAGGCAGGGCGTTTCCTGGAGTCTCACGTGCACAAACCCTACATTCCTAGTTCTGTCTGCCACGGACCTTAATCAAAGTTCAGAATCCTATCCAGAAGAGATCTTTCAGCATAATGTATCAAACCTTACACGAAACAGGACTTCCCATCGCGAAGACCATGCAATGATAGGATGGTGGACGAGAAGACTTCCCAACTCTTGTTATTCTGTTAAGATTGTGCTTTAGTCAAGCTGTCGTGAAAAAGCTACCTGAAGATTTGCCAGGCGCATGGTGCCCCTTTTCAGCGCGCATGTGTTAATTGGAACCAGGCTGAAAAGGTTTCGGTGTCACCCTAGGAAAAATAGTGGGTGCCGTACATTTTAATGTCATTTGGGCGCCACTTCTGAACGTTGGGAGCCTCCAGGAAGAGGTCCCAAATGGGAATCAAAATTAGGGAGTCCTGTACACAGCTCCCTTAGGATACTAACCAGGGCACTGGTGCAATTGAGAACCAGCGTCTTCTATTTAAAATGAATTGTGCGGAACTAGCCTTCATTTTGAACATCCGTTGAAGAACAAAATAATCTTATCTACATTGTGTTCTTCTCGTATACCTTTGGGGAATTTTATGTATGACAATAACTAGAAAGGTTTTGGTTAATTATTTTATAAGTGCTCAAACAACTACAATAACAACAACAACAAAACCTGCGGCTGGTTTAATGTAAGGCTAGTTGTATTGCATTTCTCCTCTTATTCAATTTTTATTCCTACTTAAAAAGAAAAGCAAACAAACCTTAACGCTAAAGTTCAAGTTTTCAAAAGCCAACACTCCATTCTTCCTCCTCTGGATAATGACACAAGGCTAGGGAGGGTAAGGTGAGTTCAGGAATCTAATTATCCAGAGATTTTCCAGGTTTATATCTTCTCTTAAAACATGTTACAATAACATTAATCTTTACTTTCTTATTCTGGACTCAATTCATTGAGTCTTTAATCATGTAAACAATGCAGAGGAAAGCTTTCAGCTTTGTTAATTCAGAGGAGTTGCTATGTAAACAAGAACTGGTCCAGAAATGGTCTAATCATGGATTCAACTGCTACACCTATTCATTTTTATAATAAACCCACTGACAATAATGGGATTTAAAGGAGTAGTTTCCATACAGCCGTTGGATCTGATACAAATGATGACCAAGCTGCTAATGAATTTTATCTAACTGTGTCAAGCAAATTTACTTGAAGCTATATATATATTAGGCAGATTAATGAGATTCCTAATACTCCCATAAAGAGATGCACCTTAGTTGCCCATTTCTATGGAAGACTAAACAGGTTTAGCAACTTTTTCTAAATTAGGAAGGCCACTCCATTACTGTACAAGATATCTGCAACTAGTTAACCATTAAGATACAGGAATTTCCTACTGATTCTGAAACGCTGGTCATGAGAAACTGTAAATTGTATCTGTTCCATGTACATCTGGAAAACAATTCTTGGTGTTGGCAACATTTGCCAAGAATTTCCCCCCCCCCCCAAATGTGCTGGACAAACACCTGCAACAAGTCCAATCTACCAAGCCATTGGTGTAATGCTGGCTTGGAAGGTCTCATATCTCTGGAAAGTATTTGGAAATAGCTGGAACAGGCTACATTTGAACACTGCTCCTTAAGTTCTATGGCAAAACGGTGCTGGTTGACTTGGAATCTATAGAAAGAGACCAAGAATACCTAGATAGGAGTAGCTAGATTTGTCAATTATCTCCCTGCCTTGTAGACTTAATTCTTAACATTGCTGAACTCTTGTGGTTTGGCAAAAAAAAAAAAAGGCAGGTCCAGTTCTTGAAGAGCCTCAGTCCTACCAGTTTACTTGCCACCTGCAGAACATAGCAATGGTCCGCATTTTCTCAATGATCTGGCAATGGTCTCAGTTGATTTTGTATAACATAATTATTTCACTGTTCAATATTGCCGTGATCTGAATTCCCAACCCACCTCTAATTGTAGAAGAGCAGGCAGGCAGGGCCAGCGGGAGGAGTTAAGCAAGTCATTAGCTTAGAGTCTTTATGCTCCCACAAACAATCTAAGACCAATCCCATTGACTTATCTAGCATCAATTTAGTGTTGCCTACAGATTCTTGTCTGTAGGCTTGAGCAACACATCTTCTTAACTTTGATTTAAGGTATGGTCCAGATTCTTCATGTCTGACACTAGATTTCTATAGAAACAGGGGATACCTAGAATGCTTCAAACGCTGCTTTAACGGCATTTTAAATGAAGGTAATTTAAAAAAAAAAGCAGCTCAACAGTTCAAGGACAGTTTGAGTAAAAGATTGGCTTTGTCCTAAAGCTTCAAAATCCTCTTGCTTAACAGAATTGCTAAAGTCTGTTTTAAGTATAGAGAAGACCTACACAAGGTCTTTTGTACAATCATACAAACTCTGACTTTCTCTAGACATAGTAGCAGTTATTATTATTTAATTGAAAATGGGTACATTTAGACAGAACAATCACTTAGTAAGGCTGTCATGATATCTACAGTGCATTTAGAACCTATTCGGACGCCCTTGACTTTTGTCAATTTTGTTTTTTATTTTATTTTATTTTATTTTATTTTGTTTGACTTCTATACTGCCTTCCTCCGGAAGGACTTGAGGCGGTGTATACAGCCTTTTAAAAAACACGAATACATAACCGTTTAAAAAAACAAAATTTAAATTTAAAATAAGTGCGGTGGCTGGTCATAACTGAATTAAAACCAGATAAAAATTAAAGAGTTAAAAAATTTGAAATGTTAAAAATTTGAAAATTTAA
>JAEANM010022129.1:0-11678 GCA_017656035.1 Myanophis thanlyinensis
CTTAAAATGGCTGGCTCAGGAATTCTGGGAGTTGAAGTCCATGAATCATGAAAGAGCCAAGGTTCCCTACCCCTGCTTTAAGGAATGAACCAACATAGTTTCAGCACTTTTTTTTAAAATCTAAATCATACCATGAAAGATTGCTTCTTTCCTAGCAAAAGTAAAAGTAATCTCTTAAGATATTTTCAAAAGATGATTCCATTACAACTAACATAAAAAGGAAAATAAGTTATAGCAAGAAAGTTGTATTATCTTAGCATTTTTTTTTATGGAAGCTGGAATTATAAATTTAATATAAATTTAATAATAGCACCTCATGTACAAATCATGTGCAACTCACTCTTTTAAATGCATCATTATTACAAATGAATGTTATTTCAGATGCAGGATGAAGCTTTGTTACTGCACGATGCCAAGTAAGAGAGTGAGACATTGAATATATGTGGTATTTTTAAAAAAAAACCAAATACTTCTCATATAAATACATCCTGTTACAGTGATAGAGTCCAAACCAGAACTAAATGTTTACATGCTACTTGAAATTCAGGATTACATTTTCTCTAACAAATGGAGAAGTTGGATAAACAATTCTTTTATAATATAAACTAAAACAATATAAAAAAGCTTCAGTCATCAACATTAAATACCAGAGTATTATGGTACTTTAAATACTAACTCATTTATTACATTTTTCTCCAGAGCCCAGTCCACAAAAGCTTCAACCACAATATATTTGCTAGTCTTCTGTTATTTTTTTCAATCCCCTTTTGGAAATTTCTAGATTAATGGTCTTTAAAAGCACTAAATTCTTAAGGGTGAAGGACAAGGTAAAGCACATTTAAAATCTGGCTGCATTTAAAACCTAAGATCTAAAAGGCTTAAACACAAGGCATTTAGCTTTCCCATAATAGGAAATCTTGCTCTCAATACGTAAAGATTTCCAGTGGTACCATTTGCTGAATACTGGGGTGAGATTTGTGGGTGTTCCTGGATTCTGTTACCCATTTATATTTTTAACCCAGATGTGCATATTCTGCACATACCTTTATATCTAAGGCTGCCCTGGAGCATCTTCGTAATCCTATCAAACATTCACACTGTGATTCTAAAGGCATGGTGGTTGACAGGCTACCTGTTATGCTGAAAAATAATTTCCCTACAGCTCACATCAAGCATTTTTATAGCCATGTGAGACATTTTTAAAAAATCAGTTGGCTTTCCATGAATTTCAGGAAGGCAGGAACAAATCATTCTAACAGGCTTCATGATTTCTGAGCTTTTGAGATGGGGGAAAAATCAGATATAGATTGCCTGAAGTAAATAAAGTAAATAATCCTATTATGACTGAATGATGGAACAGTCTGCTGTGATACTAGCAACATCTGTAGGGCAATGCCTACAATTCCCACAAAAGCAACGTATAAAATTACTGAACACTGACAGTTACCCTATAAGAAAAACCCTCTAGTCTCAGTTTTCTTTCATTACAATTTCTGAATCCTACATCCTGTTTGAGATGTTTTTGACCTTATAAATACAAATGCCACCATTACATTAGAGGTTTGGAAATCCTCAAGGATAGTCACCTACAATTTGGCAAGTACAAAAGGATTGTAGGCTGCACAAAAGATTATTATTTTTATTCATCTCATCTTGTACCCTAATGTTAAGAAGACCATAATGATGGTCAGCTATCCAAATGAATTGGATGTTGTAGTCTTTGGATTTAAACAATGATATATATATAGCATAATGACAAAACTTTACTTCTTTACCTGGCAACCTCTTTTTTCAATCTCCGTAATGCATTTTTTCATCAAAAGAGGAACCATCAAACCTTCATTTTCCTTCTCAACAACTTTCCGAGCATCAACTCCGAAGAGTATCGGCTCTCGTTCTCCATCTGTTCCACAAAGAGAATTTTCCCACTGTTCCAGAAGAGTTAGCTTAACATAGATAAGACCTCTAGGTTCCAATTTTACTGCCAATTGATGAGTCTTCGTCACACGAAAAAGAGCAGGAAGAACTACCGTACCATGGCAGCAGACCCGGTTTTTCCTTGGCATGGGCTCCCAGCTGAAAACCACCAATTTTAGATGCTGAGCATTTTCTATCTCTATGTTGAAAGTGTGATCCATGTCCAAAAATGTTGTTCTGCATGTCAGCAGAGCGGTCCTTGCTTTATTTACTGAATCTATCTGAATTGCACAGAAGACATCTTTTGAGTCCATCCGTGGTGGCTTCAGATCCTCTGCACCATAGAAGTGAATGCTCATGAGTCCAGATATGTACTGGGAACATTTGGGTTGGTCAGCAAAAGTGTAGTGTCGAAAAGCATCAATGTCTATTTCTGATTTATTACCCATGTTACCTGCAAATGTTACTTCCTTTCCTTTCCCAACCCTGCTTTCAGCTGCGTATTTCCCTGATTTTGTTATAAGTTCAGGAGAGTCTCCATCGCTGAGGTAGCCCCCTTTACTGGAGGATTTGGAAGTCCCCCTGTTTTTCTTTTTATAGCTGTGTTGAGAGGATACACTACTATCAAGATGATACCGGCTTATAACATTCCTGCTAGCAGCTGCTGTTACATTTCCAGAAGAAGCTATCGGTGCATGGCCTACCTCCTGGCAATTATTCTTAAGCAACACAGAATTGTCTGAATTATTATGGCTTGAATTTCCTTTGACGCTGAGCTTCCTGCTGAGTTCAGGCAATTTTTTCATCTTCATGGAAAGTTTCCTGACTGTTCTTGGGGATTTTATTTTATCAGGGAAAGGCCAGTTAATCGAGCCACCTTTTTTCAATGGGCTTGGGCTTGGAGGAGAATAGTCTGCTGTCTCTGCCTTGTTTGCAGACGTGATTCCAGGACCTTTGAAAAAAGAAAAGAAAGAAAAGATTTAAAAAAAATACTTGGAAATAAAAAAGAACCACTTCTTTGTTGTGATCGGAAAAAGTCTACTGTTTCCTTGAAAACAAGACCCAACTGGAAAATAAGTCCTAGCATGGTTTTTCAGGATGCTCATAAGTCCTATCCCCAAAATAAGCCCCATTTAAGATCATTAGCCAGACACGTTTGGTACCGTATTTTCCCCAAAATAAGAACTAACCAGAAAATAAAACCCAATGCGTCTTTGGGAGCAAAAAATAATATAAGACTTGGCCTTATTTTCGGGGAAACACAGTATTTAGAAAAGATGCTGAGCACCATCTACATCAGAGTTCCCTGACCGTTCAGACTATGCAGACTGGGGAGGGCATAGAGAGAGGGCATGGTTCCGCACAAATGGTGGTCATGCGCATGCAGCTTCATTTGTGCAAGTGGCAGGAACGCACACATGCTTGCCCACCATTCCCACAAGCAGGAATGTGCATGCTTGCCCACCACATCCATGGCCCGATTGCAACGGGTTCAAGGCCCTGTAAGGGGCTGTGGCCCAGGGTTTGGGTGTCTTGATCTACATTATTTCCATGAATACTCCTTCCTGTGTGCCAGAACAACCAAGAACATGTGTCCCACTTTCCTTAAAAGAGACAAAGAAAGCAGATGAATTTGTTTCATTTGTATGTATCTGAAAATAAAATTTTATGTTTTGTCTACTCTCTCAAGTTCTGGAAAAGATTGGAAAACAAATGGAACTAATTTGCTTTAGGGCTCATGTGCATTTCAAATAGAATGCAATTTCACAGTAATGTGCTTTTTTATGGTTTCTTCCTTTTCAAACAAACATGTATGCCTCTTCTCATTATGGCAGAGTGAACTTACGATATATTTGGAATTAATTCTCCAAAAAGTTCCAACGTGATTTATCTCTTAGAATCCACTAATTCTTTCTTACACAATGTTTGTTACATTTATCAAAGAAATCTGAATATCATAAATAACCAAAAGGGATTTTGGAAAGCTTTATAAACACATTTTACCTCATACCACAAAATACAAAGTCATTTTTCCTGAAGAATTAGGAGACAATATGATGAATTCATTCTTTAGCTTTTCCTCTAGCATCCTAAAATATACTCAAAGGGACAAGAAATAATATCAAGTAATATCTGGAAAGCACTGATCCTAGCCTAATCAATCATCAAAGGGACCAGAATAGGCCTCCAAACCATCATTTGGCCATTTGTACCATAAACACTACAGAGAGCACATTTACTCACTAAAAAGTAAAGCAAATGTGCATTTGACCCTTAATTTATTTTTTCTTTCCCATCCAACAACCATCCAGATCTGACTACCTAGCTTAGTCATTTTCAAAGGAAAAATAACCAAACAAAATTTAAGCAAATGCTCATAAAAACTCTTGTCAAATCCCTCTATCACTACTTAGATACCTATATTTATGGTCTGGAGTTGCCTTATAGGACAGGTGGGCAACATAATTAATTAATTGATTGATTGATTGATTGATTGATTGCACTTCTACTCCCACCCATCTCGGTTAGGTGACTCTAGACGGCTTATACTCATTCAGTAAAAGCACCATATTAAACATGAAAACAATAAATAAAGATCATAAATTTAAAATTCAATTGACCAAGATGGAGAGGAAAGGAGCAAAGTGCACTCAGAGATGAGGTATGTGTGTGAGTGTGGGGTCTGTCTAATCCACTGGCCACCTCCAGAATGACGCACCCCCATTGGGATGCCAGGCCAGCTAGCACAGGTAGGTCTTTGAGTTCTTTCAGAAAGCCAAAAGGATAGATGTGGATCTCACTTGGGGATGGAGGGTGGGGGCGGGAGGTTCCAGAGGGTGGAAGCCATGACAGAAAAGATTCTTCTCCTGGAACCCCTCAGTCAAAATTCCTTAACTTATGGGGCCCGCAGCATGTCTCTTCTGCCAGCATGAGAGGGGTGAGACGGTTCCTCAGATAACCTAGGCCAGGGGCCGGCATGTGGCTCTTTTATCCTTCTACTGAAGCTCCCTGTCACCAGTCAGCTCCACAATTGATAGGGCTTTAAGTTAGGACAGATAGAGGAAAAAGGACACCATGCTAGGAGGAGACTCTATGGTGGGGGAACCGGACTTCCGGTCGGCAAAGGATGTCACACTAGGGGCAGACTCTATATTGAGGGAGCCAGACTTCCAGTTGGCAGAGAAAAAAGGGTGCTGCACTAGGAGGAGATTCTATGGTGGGGGAACTGGACTTCCAGTCAGTTCCAGAATTGAATGGCAAGCTTCCAGTTAGGACCGTTGTGACTCTTAGAGTGTTTAAGGTTGCCCACCCCTGACCTAGACCTATGCCGTGAAAGGCTTTAAAAGTGATAACCAACACCTTCAACTGGAACTGGAACAAACTGGCAACTAGTGCAGCTCGTGGAACAGTGGTATAACATGAGCCACCAAGGGCCCCCAAGAACTGCCCATACAGCTGCATTTTGTAGCAGCTGAAACTTCCAGACACTCTTCAAGGGTAGCCCCATGTACAATGCATTGCAGTTGTTCAATTGTGAGATGACCAGGACTTGGGTTCCTGGGTCTAGGGACTCCCAATCCAGGAAAGGGCTCAATTGGTATACAAATTAAGGCCAATGCCTTCTACAAATACTTATAATTAGGAGAATAAGCTATGGGGGGGGGGGGCAGAGTTTTACAGTTCTTTTCCTCTTCCCAGTTAAAATGACTCCTCCTTTGGGACTGTTTTCTACTTAAAACACCCATATGGAGCAAAAAGGTTCTGTGATGAAATGGTTTTCAATAAAAATCATATTCAGGACTACCAATCTGGACAGCAGTAGATGGCAGCAAAGGGATATAGAAAACCCTACCACTTTGCTGCCACCTAGTGGTTGTATGGATTTTGTAGCCCTTATAAGGGAGCCTTAAACATCCACCCTGACAAAATATATACAGTACATCACATGTGAATGGGGCAGGAAAAGTGCAATGGACATTTTAGACTGAGTAGAAAGAAAATACTTCACAACAGTTCTTGTACTTGCCGTCACATCTTCTCCGATTAACCCCCCCCCCCAAGCAAACTAACTCCCCACTCTCAAAAACCAAACTTCACTGTAATACTTAATTTGGTACAGAACTATCTTTAAGACAAGGGGTGTGCATTCATAATGTTTTATATATTGAAAATGTATACAATGCATTTTTATTAATGGCAGACACCCTCTGCATTCTAGTTTGGTAGAAAGCAGCAGTTTCTCTGTTTCTTATAAAATCAGTCCAAGGCAAGATGTTAAAGCTTTGACATCCTTTTACAAACTGGCTCATTCCACCCACACATACAGCACTTTGGATCCCACCCACACATCTGTGTGACATGCAACAACACTGACACATCGTCATCTGTGCCACCGCCCTTCTCATTTACCTTAGCTAAAATTCTGCAAGTTTCTCACACATCTTTCATGCCTTGGTGAAGCAGGTTCATTGGGAAGCTCATAAGGTGTGACCCACTCCTTTCTTTCCCCATTGTTGTGACAAAATGAATAGCATGCATCTGTGACAATTGCACTTAAATATCTGACTTTGTGGACTTCACAGAGAGAAAGTTGAAATATATTTTATTTCTTAGAAGAAAAATGAATGTATTTGTCCTCTCTTTTGTCCCTCACGTTGCATGTTTTGTAGCTGGTTCCTCAGCAAGAATAATTGGATATCTTCAAGACTGCTTTTGAAAATTTTTATAAAGCTTTTTCACAGTATATGAACTCAAAAAATTGTGACTACTCCGGTCTCAGGTTTAGCACGCCTTAAAACATCCAGACATTCCTCTGCTTACAATAAGGCAGGCTACCAATACTTCAGATAATACATATCTCTGAAGTGGAGGTCTTTAGTTTAGGGATATGATAGTAAAATCAGGAACTGAGAATCCAGTTCTGACTAGCAATCCTGGGAACAGAGTTCAGCATCAAAAATGAAGGAGAAGAGGTTTTGCAGCTCATGATCTTATGCTAGCCACACTTAAAATTCACAACCCTTTCCCCAGAACTGATCCCAAAAACAAAAGCAAAATCTCCACAGCTCAGTTTATCTTCCCCTCACACGAAGAAGTAATCCATCAGGAATATGGGGAAAGAATTCAGCGCTGCCTACCTGCTAGTTTTTGCCTTGAATAGTGCTAAAGCAGTCTCCTTAAAACTTCAGCAGCTTTAAAATGGGTGGACTTCTGCACACCAGCTGGAGAATTCTGGGGGTTGAAATCCACATATCTGGAAAGCTTGCTGAGGTTGAGAAACAGCAAGCTAAAAACTATCATAAGGGACAATGATCTATCCATATCTGTACACCCATTGTATCCTAGGCAGGGGTGTCAAGCTGGCAGCCCGCAGGCCAGATGCTTCACACGCAGGCCATGCCCCCACCAGCTCTGCGAAGGGGGAAAATATCGCAATACGTCACATGATGACAACATGACACTGTGAGTTTGACACCCGTGTCCTAGTGCAAAGATCACCAGAGATCTGCACCCTTTGTAGGACTCCACTTCCAAACATACCAACTTCTCTGTGGGCAGTTAGACATACATGAATGTTGAAGAAAAACTTTCTATCTGACTTTATGTCTCCCTCACCATTTTCTTTTTTTTTTTAAATACCTCCACATTCAGCTTTCTTGGCATGGAAGGATCCTTTTATCAGCTTTCTGAAAGCTCTTTGATCACATCTGATACTCTGTCCTCCCTTAAATAAATCCATTTGGATTCAGAAAATCTTCCATGGCCCAAAGCTGATACTGAAGGCTTCACAAGAAAGGAATCAATTGCCCAAGAATCACTAGGCGTTAGCTGGCATTTATGTTTAATATTAAAATAAGAATGAATAATAAATCTATTGCTGAGGATTGTAAAAGGAAAGGATTAACAGCATTTTGCCACCAATGCCATACACTTGCCTACAAGAATCCTTTTCTAGGAATACCTCCACATTTACTCACATTTTTGCTTTTATTATCCAGAAATAATACTAAATGTGCAACCATTTCCTTAGCTGATATATATGTGAAAAAGATAGTCAAGTAATTTTAATCAGGCAGTTCTTGTGCCTTTGGAAAGAAAGGTATATTGTTTTAGTGACCAGAGATTCTGAAAACTGGTGGTATTTATCCCCTGAATAAATAGTGATATTTCATCACCCAGAATAACAATTCAGAATATCTAACTAAATAGATCTATTCATAATGGAAGATCTGGTGCCAAGCAAAAACATTTTAACACAGCTTTTTACATACATCTAATCCAACCAAGAAAAACCCTATAACATGAATATGTATTTTTTTTAAATTGCATGTATATTTTTTAATATACATGCTTTCAAAAAGCTCAGGGTCACACAAGCTCTCTTCCTCCCCATTTACTCTTTTAGAAATTGTATGGAAATAGAAGATCAGTTTGCAAGGAATTCTGCACCACACTGAAGAGGGTCCCCCACAAGTTAAGGAAGCCAGTACAATCACCATTTCAGTGAAGACATCCAAAGGGCTGGTCTGTTACAATACAAATAAAGGCCTTAACAGAAGTTGAAAGAGTAATTAGTGCATTATATCAGTGGTTCTCAACATTTTCTTCACCACAAACCCCCTTTAAATACCTTTTGTACTACCAAAACTTAACCAAAGATTTAAATCATAATATTTCTTCAAACCTTCATGGACTGCCTGTGATGACATCGTGGCTCCCCCCCAGCGGTCCGTGGACCAGAGGTTGGGAATCACTGCATTATATCATATGCTTTCAGAGACTGTTGTAGCTTTCTGTGTGAGATCCATTTTTGATTGTTGGCAGAAGGGAGAGGAAGGTTAGAAACAGAGAGTTTAGAATGAAAGATAATCTGGTTCAGAAATAAATAATACATACAGATACAAGCATTTGTAGAACAACGATTGAACTGGATATAGGTATGTTTTGCACTGGCGCCTTGTCTATATTTTAATCCTCCCCACAGCCAATTTGGGGGAAAGGAATCTTTGCATCCAGGTTTTTTCCCTGCAGATAAGCTGCACCATTTATAATTTTGGTTTATTTTTCAGTTGCAGCTATGTTTTAGCGTTATCATAATGAGCATCTTGATGACATCCTGTTCAGGAAATATGTAAATATAACAGAGGATATGTTGCATACAATAACGTTCTGCTTGGCTTTAATGAGCTTCTGCTGGAATGAAATATATTGTTTAAACATAGCTGCTGGGTTACTTTCTTGAAAATAGAACATTAGGGAAAACCTTGTTGTGAAGAGGTCCACAATTCTTGTGTAGGTTTTTGTTGTTGTTGTTTCGTTTAGTTTGATTTAGAGTGTCCAGATTTTGTTGAACATTGCAAAGTTAATTTCTGCCTAATTATGAGATTTGGATAGTAAAGATCTCAGCAAGACATAGCAATTAAAATGAATGGTATAATACTAGGACAAAAACATGCTCAGGCTTCAGACAAAAGTGTGAGAACTTGAGATCATATACATTTCACTGCATTTCGTACTATGTATGTCTGTGCATGTGATGAATAAAATTTGATTTGATTTGATTTGATCTTTCTTCCTTTGTATAAAGATGAAAAGTCAAAATGGCAATGCGGGAGACAAAAGATGGGTATTGTTTGCACTTCCAGGTTTACCAACTTAGAAGTTTCTTAATCATAAGGGCATAATAATCATAAGGAAATAAGACCTCTCTTCTGAAAGATTCCATTATGAGACTCACCTTCCACAAAAGAAAGAATACAAAAAAAATTAATATTTCATTGGCACAATGGAATGAGTGATGCTGGGCAATCCCCACTTTTTAGTACTTATTGTTTACAAAATGAAGCCTGTTCTGTGCCAGTGTTCAATTTTAGTTATGCATGTGATTGAAATCTGCAAACATTTACAGAATCTGGCTTGAATGTTATCTTCTCAATAAATCCTAAACTTGTTTTGCTGAACGTTCAACAGCTATTACTTTGGCAACTGGTCTGTCTAACATTTGGTCTGCTTTTACTTTTATCTTGAGGACCTCAACACTAGAAGGGTGTGTCAGTTTTGGCCAAAGCCCAGGTTTTGAGTTAGATCAGGCAGTTCAGAACACTTTTTTCATTCCCCCATCCTTTTACTTCTTAGAAAACTCTAGCAAATATTATATGCAGTCGTTATCTATTCTATCATCTTAGACATGTTCCTCTATAATGAAAATGTAGCATGCCTGAAGTTTTTAAAAATCAAACTGTGATACAAGCATTTGTTCTGCAGTACAACCGTGAGCTAAGAATGCAGAACACCAGAAGCTGAACAATACAGTAGAAAAATGTGAAAAATAAATCCTGGATGCGCCATCACTAGAAGTTTTTAAGAAGAGACTAGACCAGAATTGGGCAAACTACGGCCCGCGGGACACACCCGGCCCGTTGGGCTTTTTAATCTGGCCCACGGAACTAGTTCTGACCTCACTGACAGCGGCAGCATACCCGAGAGTGTGGCACCCTCAAGAAGCATGGCTCCCGCGGCTTCGCTGGAGGGTCGCTCTAGGGTCGCTGCTGCCTTGGTGATCAGCGCGTCGTGATCGACCTACGCGAGGCTGGGGCTGAGGATGGGCACAGGATAATGACCATGAGCGGCTGCTGCCCTCGCGCCCCTCAGCCGCAGGGCTAGTCCAGAGCACAGGGATGCTCCGTGCCCTTCCGCGTCTGCTGGGCCCCTCTCCTGCCGAAGAGGCCACCGAGCCATCCGGGGAGGGCTGCGGGGAGCCGCCTGGCAAAGCAGGACAGGCTGCTGACACCCGCATGTCTTTGCAGGCATGGTATGCCAAATGCAGCAGCCCTGGAGAAGAAGGTAAGAGGGCGGTGGGCAGGAGCGGGGGGGCGGGTGGCGGGCAGGGGTGGCTCCGCAGTGGCAATGCCGGCTCTTCTCCTGCCACCCAGGTGCTGCTGATGGCGAAGAGCAACTCCAGCAAGACAAGCATGAGCTCAACTTCGCCAACTAAATCCCGCGATGGAGCGCATGCTCATCTTGCTGGAGCTGCTTTTCGCCATCAGCAGCACCTGGGCGGCAGGAGAAGAGCTGGCATTGCCACTGCAGAGCCATCCCCACCCACGGCCCCACCGCTCCTGCCCGCTGCTCTCTTACCTTCTTCTCCAGGGCTGCTGCGTTCGGCATCCCACGCCTGCAAAGACACGTGGGGGAGGGGGGCTGCAGGAGGAGGAGTAAGGGTGGGGCTGGGGGAACTGTGGGAGGAGGAGTAAGGGTGGGGTGGGGGGTGGGGGAGGGGGAGCCCGTCATTGTGGCCCCCGAGTCAAAAAGTTTGGCCTGCGAGTCAAAATGTTTGCCCACACCTGGACTAGACTTATCTGAAATGGTGTAGATTCTCCTGCTTGAGCAGGGAGCTGGATTAGAAGACCTCCAAGGTCCCTTCCAGCTCCATTCTATTCTGTCCTAACATTCTAATAACTTACTCCTAATATTTAGACATTATTCAACGTTCTGAGGAGGTGAGAATGTTTTCTGACATTTGTATTCAGCATAGCCTGAATCTAGTTCATAAAGGTGCATTTAATGTCCTTTTTCCTCAGACCTACTCAAATTGAGATCCACAGATTCAACACAGCCCTCTATTTTAGTGGAATCCTACACCCACACAGCAAAACAAGAGAGATTTACTAAAATGTTGTTAGGCTTCTGTTTTAGATTGGAATTAAAGTGACTCAGAATCAGCTCGTAGTGAAAACAGCTCTTTTATTCAGCACAGCACT
>JAEANM010022130.1:0-11678 GCA_017656035.1 Myanophis thanlyinensis
TAATAATAATTAGATAACACCATAATAAGATAACACCACCATCCCAACCAACCCCATAACTTAAAAGAATTTATGAATTCTTTAAGCTGGTTGAAACAGTACAACATACTACCTAGATTTTCCTGGGTAAATTAGTCTGCTTTGAAAATATTTCTAGGTTTTAGCGAGCAAAATTTTTAAAGCCCTTCATCACAATATTTGTGACAAATGAAAACAAACAATTAATTTGCTTTCAGTCATCATAGTTCACATGTATAAATCAAGCCCAGGCAGTCTGGCAGACACAGCATGACCTCACCTTCAACATTATAACACAACATCTAAGTCTAAGCACCCTGTTAAACTGCAAGCCATCCTTTTTTTTTTAGAAGGAATACCAATTTAGCATGTCCCCTTCTTCGTTCTCTAGCTCACTAGAATCAAAATAATCTCACAGAAAAAAAGATGCTCTTAACTCTCAATTGAGCAGCTAGACCTTATTTTTCTTTAATTTAATGAAAATATAAAACCATATAAAGTGCCCCACAGGGTCAAGTCCATTACCTATTTATTCCAGCATTCTTTGTTACCAATGGCCAATTAGATACATTCTGGAAGCTCACAGACATAGATTGTATGGATTTTTCACTGTTACTTCCTTGATCTTGGTTACGTCAATTGATTATTTGCAAATGATATTTAAGGGATATTGCTTATGATTTCAGAAGTAGTAAAGAGTGGTCTCTGACAGCCTAATGTGCCAAGTATTTGTCCAATTCCTTTAAACTGATGAGCTTATAATTCAACTCCAATGCCCCAAATTTCCATTAATGACTATGTGGTATAAAAGGCCACATTTCTTCTATTTGTCCCGAACATTTACAGTAGCTTAAATGATTGGTCCCAATTTCTAACACGGTGAGGAAAAAGAATGAACTGAATGTACATATAAACATTGTTAGGAATGTAAAACTAACAATTGTTGGGTAGACAATATATAAACCAGGATTGTTACTTTAAAGAATAGTTACTTTACCTCTAAGTGCTATAGCTTTAAGGAAAATGTGATTGGCTATTGCTTCATCAAACAGTAATAAGGAGCAAGAATCACTTGTGATTGTGGGTTACTGGATGTGGGTTATTGGTTACTGAATGCAGGGTGTTTGTTACTGAAGAAAAGCCTTGTGTTAACCAGCGTGTATACTGTGAGTGTTTGCTACTGTTTGCAAATTCTGTATATTTGTTACTGGACTTTGAGAATTGGATTATCCCTGGACTGAACTGTTTGATGACTGACTGACTGACTTGACTGTGAATGAATTTGGACTGACTGATGGATATTGCTAAACCTCTATTTCCATTAAAGTAAAAACCTATATTTTTCTACTCAGTGTCTCTGTATCTTGGTTTGTGTATTTTACCATACCATTCTCACAATGTTCCGCTGTGTACTAGTTCTCCAAATGGAGGACCATCCTTAACAAACATACAAACTTTGGATTCTGTAATTAATGCTTTGCATCTTGAGTTTGTTATTTTGCAATCCATTCCAGCTCTTCTTGGAACTCCCCATAAAGCCTTTCAAAAAAACATAGTTCTATGACTCTCCTATCTGAAAACTAAATCGGCAAAAGCTTCTTCATCATCCTTCCTGAAATTAATTAGTCAATAAATTCCCAGTCAATATATCCAAATCTGTATCATGTTGCTTGGAATTACAAGTTGTTGTCCCATCGTGGCCAGAGGGCACCAGATTAGAGAGAAGGCTGCTTCCCATACAAATATAATTCTGACTGAATGGTATAAAATATCTTGTGGGAACTTAACCAAGTAAATAAATATTGCAAAGCAGCAGTGTCAGAAAAAAAAAAAGCCCAAGTGATGAAAGCCAATAAAAGTGATCGCTGTGCTTCATAATTATGGAACACAATCAGGTATAGTTATATATGGCCTCTCTTACCTGATTATCATCTCGATCAATGCTGGCATCATCTCGCTTGAGGATAAACCTCTGTGGAAAATCAGTGTTCTTCTCATCTTTGATGTGTTCAGAAAACCTCTGCTCAGGGCTGCGGAGAAGACCCAAGCCAATTTTTTAGTAGATGAGATGGTGAAGCAGTCAGGATGCAAAAGAAGTAAAAAGATTTATTCACACGCCCTATTCATCAATGCACCTATGAGGAGACACTAGGTTCATAACTGGCATATGCCAGATTTTTGCCCAACTGTTCTCTTCATTCCCCAAGACTAGGGATCCCCAACCCCTGGTCCTGATCCGCAGCATGCCAGAAACTGGTCCGTGCAAACAAACAAGCCCCATTCATGGGATGTAGGCAGCAACTGAACTTAAGCCCCCTCTGGTCCATGGAAAAACCTCTCTCCAAGGAACCGGTCCCTGGTGCCCAAAAGGTGGGGGGCCACTGCTTTAGACCACTTTTAGGCTATCCTTAATACTGGTATATCTGTATTATCTCAAAATTTACCTAGGTAAAGCTTTATACTTGCAGCATAATTGCATCCAGGTTTACCAAACTTTGGCCCAATAAGAATCTTTGGGGAAGGGGGGGTGGGCACTAAAAATGTTTGTCTCAGTAAAGCCAGAGAAAATTTCCTAAATAAAGTTTGGCACTGAGGCACTATTTCTGGTAAAAATAATGCTTAGTGGGACAGACTATTCTTTTCTTTCTAGCTACGTGCACATGAACTAGATTCTGTAGCCTAAAAATCTCAGAGCAGATGGCATTTTTTGTTGCTTTGGGAGTGGTTCTGCAAAGCAACCTACCCAGCAAAGCAATCCAGAATCTTCTTTATTGCTTTAAATGAGGAATTTCAATTTGAAAACCTGTACAGACTTTGAAATCATTCAAAAATCACTGGAGCCATTTTTCTACGGGGCAGAAGAGCTTGATTCATTCCCAGTTCAACCTGTGTCTCGAGAAAAACTCATCCAACTTCTGTGGTGTTCTTGTACTTGGCTTTTGTTCCCTTCCCTTCCCTCTCCTCCTCCTCCTCCCCCCACTTCTCCTCAGCCCTGAGGTACTTATAACCTTAAGGCTGACAAGAAAGACAAAACAGTATCTTTCTGAAGGAATTCCAAACTGTGGCCTGTAGATGCTGAAATCATGCTGGCAGGCACTTCAGCTGGCAGTTTTAAAATGGTACCTATGTAACATGAATGCCAATGTAACACAAGACCGTTCTAGAAAACTCCAGCACATAGAGAGGAAAAATCATCTCCAGTTTCCTGCTTAAGAGGAAGGCAGAAAATAGGCAAGAAAGCCATAGCATTTTAGGTGTTTTTCTTCCTTTAATGGGAAAAGTTAGAAGAATGGGGAATAAGTTTGTGACCGGGAAAGGAGTGATATGTCTTTTTAGACATGTGGGCTGTGTCTGATAGAAGTTTTCAAGCAACTGGAGGGGATCCTGCTGCCTGTCAAAATTTTAGAACAGCAATAGCACTTAAGACTTATATGCCGCTTCACAGTGATTTACAGCCCTCTCTAAGCAGTTTACAGATTCAGCATCTTGCCCCTAACAATATGAAGTCCTCATTTTATCGACCTCGGAAGGATGGAAAGCTGAGTCAACCTTGAGTCAGTGAGGACTGAATTAGCCAGCAATGCTGCATTCTAACCACTGCGGCCACCACACATAAGAGCAATCACTAAGAGGCTGTCAAAAGGGGCTTTTGACTGACATATTCCATTTCTGTCATTAATCAATTAGGCAAAGCAAGGGAAGGAAAGATTATAAATAATTGCAAGGTTGCTGCCAGCAGCCTGCACAAAAAGCAGTAAAACATGATGGTCCTGATGGTATCTTATAACTTTATATTTGTGGGATTCAGCTAATTAGAAAGAGGTCTTGACTATTCCAAAGAGCAACAGAAAAGTTAAAGGACTAAGAATGTAATTTATTTCCCAGTTACCCTCTTCCTAGCTAAAATACATTCTTGCCTTACATTCTTGTGTTGCCGGTCTTGTTGATAATGACAGCTTTCCCCGTTTGGTCTACGTTGTGGTCCATGCCAAAATAGGCAGCCACCCGATGTAGAAGCATTCTGTGGTATGAGGTCATCTGAGGAAACTTCTTGAACTGATTGCTGACCACAGCAAGGGCAAAGAATAAGACAATAAAAAAATAAAAGCCATGAAACATTACGTTGCTTCAATTAAAAATGGTCATCTCAATATTACTTCTACTGAAGTTCTTTACTAAAAGCAAGGGCACAGTGAAGCAACCCTGACTTTAAAAAGCTGGCAAGCTATGTACAGAATGAAAAATGCAAACTCCCAATTGCCCTGCCATTACATGAAATGCCCCAGGCCTATGAAATGAAACAAAATGTTAGCTGGAGAAGAGAGAGACTGACTGTGAGCAGTTAACAGGTTCTACAGGATGTCTTCAATGGACATAAAACACTTTCTAAAATATAGAAAGTGCATCTGCAGAGAGCATTCTGATGTGGTATAAGGGAAAAGGGCATTTAGGGAAAAGAATGACTTGTGGACATTCGTTTTTGACATTTTCAGCACCTCTTGAAACATCCACATCAAAATTAAACATTAATCGTCAACACGTTTCATTTTCTATTGCAGCTGAAAACCCAGCAACCAGAAAAAAACAGAACTGTGCAAGTTCACTGTGATAAAGAACAAGAATTAGTACAAATAGTCCTCAACTAAGGACAGTGGTGGCAAACCTTTTCGGCACCGAGTGCCGAATGTGAGCATGTGCGGTGCACAGCTATGTATTTTGCACCTCCATGCTGGATTCTTGTGCTTGTGCAGTCGCATGTGGCTTGTACATGGGACTCTCACACATGCAGTCGCACATGGCATTTTAGCGCATGCACAGTCATGCATGACTCACACACATCAATTTGAGCATATGCACAGTCATGCAGGAGTCACATGTGCATGCACAGTCCAAGAGTTGGGGCGACTGCTGGTGTGCCGTCAGAGATGGCTCCATGTGCCAAATTGGGCACACGTGCTATAGGTTCGCCATCACAGACTTAGGACTATCATTGAGCCCAAAATTTATATTGCTAAATGAAAAATTTGTTAAGTGAGTTTTGTTCCATTTTACAACTTTTCTCGCCACAGTTGTTAAGTGAATCTGATCTCCCCATTGACTTTGTCAGAAAATTGCCAAAATGTGACTGGGGACACTGCAACTATCATAAATGTGAGTCAGTTGTCAAGCATCCAAATGTAAATCATATGACTCTGGAGATGCTCCAATGGTCATAAGTGTGAAAAATGGTAGTAAGTCGTTTTTTCAGTGCCGTTGAAACTTTGAAGTGGTCACTAAACGAACTGTTGAAAGTGGAAGATTACCTGTAATTAACTTTTACTATTCAAGATATTATTTTATTATTTTCTTTGCATATTTAGGCTGGGAAGGTAGCATTAATTGTTTCAATTTTTTACTTGAAAACAAATATATATTAGAACCAAGGTAATTCTCAACTTTTGACCAAAGTGGAGTCTGGAATTTCAGATGTATTTATTTATTTATTTTTATTTATTTGATTTATATAATTGTGTGACTGTGGGTCATTGGAACCAGTTACCAATGCAAACTGATGCCAAATGCCTGAAATGCTATCAGGTGATTGTGGGGGAGGAAGGCAGTCGTAACTTCAAAGATGGGTTGTTCGGTAGCTTTTTAAAAAGTCCATCGTAACTTCAATCAGTCATTAAGCGACCAGTTATAAGCCAAGGATGACCTGTGGCATCCCACCAGTTGATGCCTGCCCTCCTAAATTTACCGTCTTCCATAACCTGGCCCTCTCCAGTTGGGACTGCAAAGCCCAGTGTTTTCTTCTTTTGATCATTCTTGAATTGTAATTGTAACACATCTGCAGGGTGTTAAGTAGGGGCAGAACAAATAAATATTTGTTTCCATATGAGTAATGCTCAACTAGGTCTTCCTGATAACTGAGCTTGTGGGCAACCTTGGTCATTGGCTCCATGGCAGTTGGTGGGATGATTTATCAGAGACACACCCTCATTCAGCAAATTTAACAGGGTAAAAGGTCAAGCTAAACAACTGTAGAAAGCATCTATTCATTTAATACCAAGGTGGGCAACTAAAACCATCACTAGAAACTTGGTAATATTGCCTTACTGATACCATATTGAAATTTTATTAGAAATCATTGACAATCCAGAAAAATCTTCTCATCTCTACTAGTAGTTCATTCAGTACACTTGGGAGTAATGTGGACTCTTCTAGGATGGGCACTGAAGCAAAACTCTTTGCATAGTTTTATGCAATGAAATGGCTTGCGCAACCAATCCATTTCAATTCCTATGTACATGCTCTAGGAATAATGACTTAAATATTGATATATAATAATGATAATATTACAGGCACCTATGCCTAAGTAATAAGCTGCCCAGTGTCATTTGGCATCAGCTGACCTATCAATACCGAGGGAAATAAACCTTCTAAAACATGAACCGTATCATAGCTCATGTTTGAATCTTGGTATATTCTGTCCCAAACAAACAGCTGTCAGGTTAGGATAGTTGAGTGTATTAGTTATTTTGTTTTATGATCAGAATAATTCTGGAATTAGATTGGGCCAATTACAAGGACGTAGTAATAGTAACCCCTGATAATCAAAGCTGCAACTCTATAACTCTCCAGTCAGACCTGTTAATATTACAGTACTTTTATGCCAGCTGAATTAGTGATTTTGAGCTAATCCTAAGAAGTTGTCTGGGCATTACATGATTATATTACATATATGATATATAGGCATACACACACACACACACACATACACACTGATTATAGGCCACTGAGGCTTAGCAGACATGTTTATTATAGACTCTCCGTTAGCTTTATTGTAAAGGGTTGGAAAGTTCCTTGACAAATAAATGAATAGCTGCACAGTAAATTTAAGATGTTTCTAGCACAGGAGAAGATAATGATAAGCCGACTTTGTTTTTATATCAACTTTTTATTATGCTGAATTCAGAGAAAAGTGTACGAGCTGCAATTTATGCAGAGTTGTTCAAAGGTATAGCAATGCGGGTGGCTGTGTGAAAAAGGTAAAAACGCTGCCCATAAAAAAGAGATGGCTTTTGACTGCACGGTTGTGCTGCCCTCTTGACTTGGTGGACATCCCAAGAGATGCCCTGAATTTTTGTGCGGCAGCAGCAACAACAGCAGCTTGTGCATTTGATTATAACTGGAAGGCCCACGCTGAAATGCCCATTTCATTCTAATGCCTTCTGAATGATTGAGAATAATTCCAAAGATAAAACTGGGCTGGGAGAGAAGAATCTTGAAAGCTATCCTAAGCTGCTCGGAGAAAGAGAAAATGAAATAAAATGTACCAAAATGGCTTTGTGGGGTTTTTTTTTTTTTTTTTTTTTGCTTTGTTTTGTTTTGTTTTTGCTTCTGGTTCAATTAGGAACCAGGGAATTGTATAGCTGGGAATAATGTCTACGACATTCAGTTACATTATTCTGACTCCAGACACAGAGTTTAAAGAGTTATTTGTAAAAATAACTGAAGGCAAGACACAAACAAACAAACAAACAAATGGGTGCAATGGAAACCCCAAAACTGCTCTATACCAGTCCTGAACAAAACAAAAAACAAAACCCTGACTGGGTCATACATGCAAATGTACTAGTGCTGATAACCTGTTGAGGAAAATTAATTTCTAATTTTTAACTGTTTACATTGGGTTTTTAATTTCATTGACCTTTCTATTTGTATTTTTAATCTGATTTTTTAATTGTATATTTCTGTTTTTATTGGCTGTGCACCGCCTCAAGTCCTTCGGGAGGGAGGTGGTATACAAATGTAATAAATAAATGAATGAATGAATAAAAGAGAAGAAGGAAACAGAGCACCTGCAACTTCACCAAATGGAATATTTCTATGTCAAGATGAGAAAGCTTGTGGCCTCTACAGTTACTTTTACTCATAAATCAATCCACATTACTTACTTGTTATCATTAATAAATTCCAGGATCTCCTGTTCTAATTTTAGCAGCAGCATCCTATCCCTGTTAAAAGAAAATCAGGCAGAAATAAAGCAAAACGTTCAGTGCAGAGAAAGGAAAGTCTCTTGGCAAAACCTGTAGATTTATGTCCTCCTCTTTATCTAATATTAAAGCTAAAAGCTCAAGGTGATTCAACAACAAAGGCACTGCTACCTGTTCTGCACTGACAGATGCAAAACAGACGTAGCAGTTAAAAGCAGTATTTTTTATTTTTATTTTGGTTCTGGCAAAATTCATTTCTGCATAGAGACAACAAGCATTACAACCCATGGGCTCTCATACAATTTCTATTATTAAAAAGAAACGGTATATCAAAACATAGCTAAAGTGAGGCATTCAGTTTTGATACTGTTTATTAACGAAACAGAAGCAGAGCAGAGCAACTATTCAAAGGAGGATTTTTAGAATTATCACTGTTCTTTGTAACTGTGTAACTCATATCCATTTCCCCCTTTCTATCCTTGCATCTATAGTATATATAGTAGTGGTGTCAAACTCAATTTCATTGAGGGCAGCATCAGGGTTGTGTTTGACCTTGGGGGAGGGTGGGCATGGGCAGGGTGGGTGTGGACAGCTTGATGTCACTCGTGTTGGGGGCGCCTGTGGTGGCCCGAGTGCTCTGCCAGCGAAAATAGGCTCCTGAGCTCCGTTTTTGGCTGCAATAGCCACCTGCAACCCTCTGCCAGCAAAAACAGAGCTCAGGAGGGTCGCCCACAACCCCGCAGGCCAGATCTAAGCACCCCGTGGACCGAATCTGACCCACAGGCCTTGGGTTTGACACCCTTGGTATATAATATATGCCAGTATACAAACATAATATAGGAGGATATAAATCCATCTATTTTAACAAAAGACTGTGCTACTAGATAGCTGTCATAGTCAGTGGTTCAAGCTTTAGAGAAAGACTATGAGATTGAATTCAAAAACCAATGGAACCTTACTTAGTAGCTTCTAGGCCAGCCACATTTTCTCTATCCAACCTATGCTACAAGAATTATGCTACATTACTCTTACACCTCTGGAGACACCACAAAATGTAAATGAGCAAGCAAATAAGTAGCAACAAGCTTGTCACATTTATGATTTGGCTTTCTAAAGAGTCAGATGAATGACATAACAATGCTAAGATTACAGTCCAGTAAAAACACAAGTAAGAAACCTGTAAACATCATGTTACACTAAGAAAAAATGTAATGAGATTTCATTCATTATTACATATTTCAGATAATCTACAGACAGGATCAGTTTTCCCCTGCCAAATGTTGTCCTGTTATATTGGACTATATGAATAGGCAGAGGATAGGGAAAGTTCTCACAAATATTCTACTTCCATTAGTGGTAAATTGGTAATGGCAAGGAAAATACTAATGAAGTTGTAGATCAATTTGCAGTAGTTATGAACTATTATCATGAGTCCTTGGAGCACTGTTACCCAGAACCTGGGCATTAGTCAAAGCCCAAACTCCTGATCTCACTGTTGCCGTGTCAAGCTCAAGACTTTCCAGGGGAAGATAAGCATAGAAGTGCTTGGAAATAGCAAGACTAGGTAAACTGAGAGGACACTCTAAATTATATGTAATTCATGTTCATGATACTTACATCATTCCATGATTTCAGGAGGGCATGGAAGGCTGGCTTAGCTGCTCCATCCTACCCTTAGCAGACACATACCAACATAAACATGTTAGATTTTTGGCAGCTAACACTACCCTTGGTTATATATGTGCCTCTCATTTTTAATTCTGCATGCAGTTGCAGGATCCACAACATGACCACTCCCGGAACCTACCTTGGATTTTTCTTCAGTGTATTTACTAAAAATTCATGCAAATCTATTCCAGTGGAGTCTGTGTATTCCTGGCTGGAATCTATAACAGACAATAGAAGCAGACTCAAGAAATGACCTACTTATAGGAGAGGAAAAAAAGCAAAAAATAAAAAATAAACAGGGAGGGAGGGAGGATGGATCTGGCATCCAAGCACCTCAGTTTAATGCAGACTATGGAATGGACACAGTTGCAGTAGAATCTTTTCCATCCATTGGGATACTGAAGTCTTGCGTCACAATTCCCTTTGTGCCAAAATACCGCTCAGAATAAAACTTAACAATGGGAGCTATAGTCCAACTCAAGTAAAGTCATAGCTGAAAGCCTGTGAAGCATTTTCTGACAGGTACTGCATGCACTTCAATGCACACAGTCCAAACTTCTCCCTTTAAATTCAACTCTAAACCTTTAGGCTAAATTGGAGGGTGAAATTAATTTTAAATATTTCAATACGAGTATTTTCTTTACTACCCATTCCACCATAATGGAAAAGGCTTCCATCTTGTCTAGCATCTAAAAAGATGGATATATAAATCCAGACTACAGAAAGACAAGGAAGGGCCTATTTAATCAAAGCATCTTGTGATGCATCTCTGAATTCTTGTTATAACGTATCAGCCTCTATCAATGTAATCAATGAATTTGAATTATTTCT
This sequence comes from Myanophis thanlyinensis, assembly GCA_017656035.1. Lineage (NCBI taxonomy): Eukaryota > Metazoa > Chordata > Lepidosauria > Squamata > Homalopsidae > Myanophis > Myanophis thanlyinensis. The sequence continues at coordinate 10,494 of JAEANM010022130.1, forward strand.
TAAGGTGATGGGGAGGGGGGATCACCATTATCATTACTATAATATGCTATAATATGACATAGACCAGAAATAGACTGATCTTGTTTTTCCTACAGTGCAAATTTATCAAACTTCAGTGCTTGATCTTCAAACCTTATTTTAACAAAGATTACACTAATCCATCAGAAGAGGTTGTGTGGGACAAATCATCGCATGTCAGAGGTTTTATAATAAGTATGTTAAGTTCTGCATTATTTACAAAGTCTTTTGATCTCAGAAGAGGAGAAAACAAACTCAGATGCTGTGAGTAGCAGATTTGGCTCCTTTTATTCAAATTTCTCATTCTTTTCATCCCAAATGGCAGAGAGTTGAGTTGTCAGCCTTAGTTGGTTAAGTAGGCTCTGAGCTTTATAGATCTACTGTATTTAACCAACCAGCAACAAATAGCATTTTTCCTCCAGTAGATAGATACCCAACATCTCTAATCATACAGAAGGAAACCGATAGCTCATCTAGGAGAAATGCTGTGTGCAGAGGTGCCCTGCAGAGTTTAAATATTGGAAGCAATTATTCAGTGGGCTGCAGCTCAGTGTGTATGCTTGCTATGCTATGTCTGCTGGAACACAGCATTCTCCAGGGAGACAAACTCTCACACACAGGCCTTCACATGACTGCCCCATATATATATAACCTGACCTTAAACCTTCTTTGTGCCAGCAAAATGTGAGCACAGGAACACCCCAATACTGGGTGATATATAGAATAATGGTTTCATGCAATCTGAAGATAGCTTTTCCAAGTTTGCAGGTTATTTCCTGTGCCACCTTAAAATATACAATGGCAGATTTTTCTCTTCTAATCCCCAAGGTTATTTTAAATTAGATTGGGGGGAGGGGGCAAAGTGAAATGTACTAAATTTATAAGAATAACAATAGCATTTAGACTTATATGCCGCTTTACATTGCTTTACAATATTCTCTAAGGGGTTTACAGAGTCAGCATATTGCCCCCAACAATCTGGGTCCTCATTGGGAGGATGGAAGGCTGAGTCAACCTTGAGCCGGTCAGGATCGAACTGTTGGCAGTGGAATGTAGAGTTAGCCTGCAATACTGTATTCTAACCACTGAGCCACCACGGCTCTTAGTTAGTTATAAAAAGTCTTCACACATCTCTGAGATGGTGACGTATGTGTGCAGTGTGCCAAT
>JAEANM010022131.1:0-11677 GCA_017656035.1 Myanophis thanlyinensis
GCCTTAGCTTAGAACCTGAGTCTTAACAGCTTAAAATGGCTGGCTCAGGAATTCTGGGAGTTGAAGTCCACGAGTCACGAAGGAGCCACGGTTCCCTACCCCTGATCTAGAATTTAAGGGCACTGGTTTCAGCAAGAACCTGAAGAAATCAGTGATAGTAAACAACTTTATCAGGCACGGCCATTTTCAAAGATTCTTTGAAATGCTTCAAAAAATGTATTTCCACAACATTACAAGCTAAGTTTAAAGCACTCTTCTGGTCAGTAAGAGAGATATGTCTTTGTCCAGGTTGGAAGGCTGAGTCAACCTTGAGCCAGAGACACTTTAACTGCAGAACTCCTGGCAGCTGGCAGTCAGCAGAAGTAGCTTGCAATACTGCATTGTAACCACTGTGTCCCCACAGCTGTAGTTTAGTGGCCATGCAGGACCCTGGTTGAAATTACTTAAAATGAATGTGAGTCCTTCCCAGCTGGTTTTCAAGCAATGGGCATTTTATCAGGATCATCCCAGATGCTAAAACCTCTGAAAGGAACTCTCCAGGGTCCTGATAATGCAAGAGTCCACACCTTTTGTTCTTAGCATTAGAGATAAGAATTTCATAATGGACTCCCTAAGCACTTTTTTTTTCAGATCAGAACAGTAGTGCTTTGTGAATTGAGCTATCTATTCCATACCAGTTATTATTTATTTAAGCAATTTATGTGGTTGCCCATCTCACTTTCTGAGACAATAGAGGAAGCACAAAACAACCCAAAATAACTAAAAGAAATGTCAACAATCACAATATCATGTGCCAGAGCTCCAAATAGATCCTTTCGTCTGTCCATCAGATTGAACATGTGAGCAATGATCAAACTAATGAACAGGGTTCACCTATAATCTTGGTCCAACTGCATTTTAGTACAAAAGCTGATGAACCAAAGCTAAGAAGAGAGCGAAGGACCCCAGCCACCCCAACAATAGACTGTTTACCATGATGCGGTCAGGAAAACATTTTCACTCTCTGAAGGCCAACACAGAGAGAATGAGAAAAAGCTTCTTTCCACAGGCAACACGGACACTAAACCAGGAACCACAAGAAACAGTCAGGACTACAACAGGAACCATGACTGTATCTAATTCTCACCTTCCCAACTATCCCTAACTTATTTCCTACCCCACCCTCCCATTTTGCCTTAACTTACTCGCAATCGCGGGCGGTCACGTAAGCATTTCACTGCATATCGTACCATGTATGACTGTGTATGTGACCAATAAATTTGAATTTGAATTTGAATCATTGTAATTGCATCATCATGTGTGCAAACCTGGTGTTTTGCACCCGACCGAAAACTCTTTAAGATTGAAATAAATAAAATAATGAAATAAAATAAAATATAAACTTTGATAAACTAAATTGTACAATGCACATGAACATTGTGCATCCAGAATATCAATCAGAATCACAACAGAGCTGGACGAGACCTTGGAGGTCTTCTAGTCCAACCCTCTGCTCAAGAAGGAGTCCAGTCTATTAAAAAAAAAAAAAAAACCTGCAGTGATGAAGCACCCAGAACTTCTGAAGACAAGCTGTTCCACCGATTCATTGTCCTCGCTGTTAGGAAGTTTTGCCTTAATTCCAGGCTGGTTCCATCCTTGATTAGTTTCCATCTATTGGAAATTAATATAACATAATGTGGATGGGAATTTCAGCAGGTAATCAAGAGTTTTGATCTACTGACCATTCAGTTTTTAGCAGAATAGGGAGAAGAAAAAACTAGAATAAGGACAAAATAACCTTACTTTCTTCTTTAATTTAACATGTAGCACTTGGTTCTGCTCCTTTGCCAGATATAAGTACTGTAGATATAAGTAGGTTGTAGTTCCTTTATCAGCCACTCAACTTTCTCAGAGTCTGAATTTTTTCTTCCACTTGGTGTTGCCTTCATTTTATCTTCAACAAAAGTAAACTTAGACCAAGTAAAAAAGAATAACTGTCCCAAGTATCTTAATCATATATAGTTTTATTTCTAATTCACGAGCACCTGTTGACATATTAGCATTATTTTTAAGGTTTGCTAGGAACCAGCTTCTAGCAGAGTTTAAACTGTAATGTCACTAGCAATTGCCAATATAAATCATATTGATTTTTTTTTTCAAGCATATGCTCTGGAAAAGAAAAGAAAAAAAATCAATATTTCAGGAAGTGGAGCAGAGACGACTTCAGAACATCATAACAAATATAAGGAGCAGGGGGAGAAGTATCCAAAATAAAAATAGAAAACTGAGAATAAGAAATGAATATTTCTGAGCATGCTATTTTGATGTACAAAACAACCTGAGACACTCATCCTCCAACCTCATTCTATATGGGGAAAAATGCATTTAACTTGACATCGAATGCAATTTGACTTATTAAAAGGATATGGAAGAGTGAATTATAATCATTTTGCACAGTGAAAATACAGGGCAAAAAAGCCTGCTTCTACCTCTCATTTACTTCAGCCTAATTAAAGGACAATTTCCCTTAAAGTCACGGATGTAAATTTGGTGGGAATGAGAGTTCGGATCAAAGCCAGACGTTAACTGCATAATGACTCTAAGCTCCTGCTGCTGATAATGTTTTTTTCCCCCTGATCTTTTCACAAGCCTGATGTGCATTTTGTTATGCAGCCAATCAATATAGAAAGCTGTGGGTGTCTTGCTAATAAGCCCTGCGTATGTAACAACATAAGGACCGACTTGTAGGGTCAAAGCACAATCAGGAATGGAGTATACTCAACTGGATCGGCTTCCATTTACAGAGTTTGTCAAAACCTGAGTTGAAATATTCAAAGCAAACCCATATGGGTTAGATAAGTCAACATCAGTGGGAAGATAAATGACATACGTTTGCTCAGGCAGAATATGAAACATCCTTGACACGGCACTGCTTCGGCAAAAGAAATCCCCTGGTTGAGCTTTTCCATCTGTCTAAGCAGACTTGGGCTAAATAATTTGTGTCATTTACTCAAGTTCCAGAATTACAAAATTGTGGTGGGCATCGTGTCAATGTACGATGAGATGAGTATGTTAACGGAGGGGAAGAACGGCTGTTTTTAATGACAACTTAATTTATGTCATTGGTGCTGCTAAGTTTTTCCATATGCCAGAATGGTGTCCATATGTTTTCAGGGGCCTCCCACTTTGTTCCTAATCCTTGGAACAATTTTCTCTTAAATTATTGTTTCAGTCTGAATTACAAGATTCCAAAAGATTCCTGATGTGTCTCGTTTTGTCAGGTCCTTTATGAAGATGGAGGAGTCAGATCAGGCTCACAATTTTCCGTGTGTCTGTACACACACACACACAAACACGCACACGTTCACTGATTGAATTTTAATTTCTTGCGTTCTATCATACTGCAGTTAGGTGTAAGTAATATATAAAAAAAATTCCAGGAACTACAGTAGTCCTTGACTTATAACTATTTGTTTAGTAACTGTTCAAAGTTAGAACGGCACTAAAAAAGTGGCCTCCAACCAATCCTCACATTTATGACTGTCACAGCATCCCCATGGTCACATGATCAACATTTGGGCATTTGGCAACTGGCACATATTCACATGGATCCAACAACCTGGGATCGTGTGATCAACATTTGTGACCTGCCCAATCGCCATTCCAATAAGTTAATGGAGAACCTGTATTTAACAATCACATGATTCATTTAACAATGGCAAAAATGGTGATTAAACTCACTTAACAACCATCTTGTTTAGCCATATGGAATGAAATCCATTCCCCACCAGTCAGTCAGAGCGGAAGAAGCTTCTTGGATGAGAAGTGAAATGTCTTTAAAAAAAAAACAAGGAAGTCCATTTGCCTATGAAAAAGCACCTTTGTAACAATCATGACCTGGATGACTGAGAATCTCCATAAATGTTTTGCTTAGCAATAGAAATTCTGATCCCAATTGTGGTCAAAGTTAAGAACTATCGGTCCTGGGAAAACTGTAGCAATTCAATTCAATTCAATCCTTTATTGTCAATGCACAACATGTGTGCAGCGAAACAATCACACAAAGCACAGAAACACAAAGCAGCTATGGTCCATATCAGAAGTGTCAAATACAAGGCCCGCGGGCCCAATCCAGCCCACGGGGTGCTTAAATACGGCCTATGGGACTGGCCTGGAAATATCAAAGGACTGCCCATTGTGCCTCTGCCAGTGAAAACAGGCTGAAAAACATGCTGAAATATGGGCCAAAAAACAGGCCAAAAATGGGCTGAAAATGGGCCAGAAAACAGACTGAATATGGGCTGAAAAATGGACCACACGGGGCACCCACATGCCCCATTTTGGCTGGAAGTGCTGCAGGAGGCATCTGTCCCATCTACTCCCTGGTCCCCACTCCCCCCTTACCAGCCTACGGAGAACTACAATGCTGATATGGCCCTTGAACAAATCCAATTTGAAAGCCCTGGTCCATATCATGTATCTGTCAGGGTTCCACATAATATCTTCAACTCAAACAAAACGAAAGTTCAAAGAATAAGATTTTATTGGAAAAACATTGTCTTGGTATGATATGTTGAATCCCAAATCTAAAGCTTCCGGGATTCCAACACCCAAATTAAACTCAAAGTTCCACCCCATTAATTATCACATGCCAATTATTGTCCAACTACTTCAAAGAGGAGTCCAATGACTTCTCAAACACTTCCCATGCAGACAGCAAGAAAGCTGTCATGAGAAATAATTTGAAAGGAATGTAAACAAGATAAGCAGGTGCCCGCTTCTAACTCCCCCTTCGGCCTCTCAGTGACCAGTCGTGAAATATGTCAAGATTCTACATAGCCCTAAAATCTACTTTTAAAACAGCCTGCACAATATAATGGAACAACCCCCCTATATTCAAATGTCCTTTTGGATCTTGACAGTATCACTTTAGGTCTCACGTGAAATTTCAGCAATTATTGGTGGGGGTTTTTTCAGTTTTGGGGAACAGCTGACTGCTTTCCTTTGGAAAGCTTTTGACACTAATAACTAATTATAGGAACATTGCATAACCCTAAATCATATATTTTAAAATGTATGTATTTTCCAGATGAACTCTTATGTCATGGGGTGGCCTTCAAGGTAATGCTACACCCAGTTTTAAGCAGGTTCAATCAACAAAATCAGCAAATCCTGGGAATTATAGTCCAGCAACATCTGGCAGGCTCAAATTCTGCTGAGTAATGCTATGGCTGGCTTCAAGAAATGATAAAGGAGTTCTGCAAAAGCAGAAGCTGATGGTAGATAAAACCAGTAAACTACATCAGAACGAATATCGCATCAGATATGACATCAATCTTTAGACATTTTCGGTGGGTCAAGTAACAAAATATGCATTATGATATCCTGGCAAATAACAAAATATGCATTATGATATCCTGGCAAATAACAAAATATGCATTATGATATCCTGGCAAATAACAAAATATGCATTATGACATCCTACCACAAACCCTACAACTAACCCTTTGTATCTTGAAACTTGAAGCCATCCAAGAAAACTGAAGGGAGAAGTTGTGACCCTCCAGATGTTGTAACAGGATCCTTTCACACTGATCTTGTTGGTTGTCCCTGCTTGAAACTGAATTTAGCATCATCTTGAAGCCACCCATTAGAATGCAAGGGTGGAAGAGTGGAGTTTGTGTAAGTGACACACCATTGCACATCACCAATTTTTTTCATCATCTTGGCTAGTGCAGTTTCCTCTGATTTCAACCTGAGAATAAACAAAACAAGAATAAGCATAGTTTGTACAATTAATCTGAGGGTCATTGATTTTGATTGGACAAAAAATTATGTCTGTTCATTCTATCTAGTTAAGGGCTCTTAAATCCAATTGATTTCAATTAGATTTAATATTTGCCTTAAGCCTTTCCCAATGTAAGCACAAAAGATAAGCACTTTTGAACCCAATGTTCAAAAGTGCTTATCTTTGGATGGATTGTGGTTGCTTTAGTAACTATTTGTTCTGTTACCATACAGAAGGCATTAATGCCAGAGAAACCATTATTATCCTTCTCTATGTTTTCAAAAGAGAAATAACAATGAATTCCCAGGAGATATTTGTTTCAACAGGCCGGTCTGGCCTAGCATTAATCTTGGGGTTGTAATTGGTTTTTTAAATTGTTTAAATTTTATTTTTTTATCATTTTATAATTTTAATCAACCACTTAATTTTATTTTTTAATCTGTTTTTTAATTGTTGATTCATTGCCTTGTTTTTTAGATGGTTGTACACCGCCCCAGTCCCTTTTCAAGAGAGAGGCAGTTTAAAAATTTGAATAAATAGATAGATAGATAAAATAGCAAAAAAGACAGTAAGACTCTTTTAAATATATATCATTTTGAATGAATATTTTTGGCCAATGTATAAATTATAAATTCTGATAACAGAATTAATAGATATAGCCTATGAGTATTTCTTCACTTCACTTTTGGTGAGTGAGCATTCAAAATTACAATGGTACTAGAAAAGGTGATGATTGTTTTTCACAGTTATAACTGTTGCAGCAACTTCATGATCATGTGAACAAAATTCAGATGTTTGGCAACTGGCTTCTATTTATGATAGTTGCAATGCCAGGGGTCATATGATCATCTTTTGGGACCTTCTGACAAGCAAAGTCAATGGGGAAGCCAGTTTCTCTTAACAGTCAAGTTATTAACTTAACAATTGCAGTGATTCACTTAACTGTGGTAAGAAATGTTGTGAAATGGGGCAAATTTTACCTTATCACTTAATAATGTCTTCCTTAGCAACAGAAACTCTGAGCTCAGTTGTGGTCATAAGTCGAGGACTACCTGTACCATGTATCCAAATCAGTAATTAATCAACTACAAAAAAACAATATGGTATCCTACCACATATATACCATTAACTTTCCACACATCCTTACAACACAGATCAAATCTTAAGCATAATACTAAAAACAATTAAAACAGTTGTTATTAAACATTCATTTCTAAACACAGCAAGTCATTTCACCATATTAACCACTATACTTTACTATGAAAAGTTATTGTCAGTGTATGATAGTTCATAAACTGGGAGAGACTCAGCAACAAATCAGCCAATGGGAGCTGATTGGTAACTGAAACAGTATTTGCTGGAGACAGCAAGGAGCCTGGGTGTGGCTTAGCTCTGCAGCTCCAGAAACTAAAACTAGTCTGTGCTGAGCTCTGAACTGAAACTTCAACTTAACTCCTCTTCCCTGCTTGTGTTTTCTTGTAATTGCTACCATGTTGAAAGAGCTTTTGGTATTGTATATTTACTTCATGTTATATTATATATAAATAGAAGTTTCTTATATATAATGGAATCCTGCTGAATCAGTTACTTCTGTGTGCTTCTGAATGTGTTTGCTTCTGCAAACTCTGACAGTTATACAATAATTGAAGAGTGGGACATAGAACCCTTCCAACAATACAAGATTGGGAAACTGAAAATTGTAGCAATGGAGATATTCTCTCTACATATTCATGTATAATGAATTCTAATGAAGTTGAAAAAGAAATGGTTTATCTAATCATTAATGCTTAACTAAACTAATCAAATATTTTTAAAAAAGAAAAGAAAATATTCAGGGAAGAAGGCTTTCCACTTGACCTCTTAAAAGCCAAGCTAACTGATTTTGATAAGATACTATCCATATTGGCCATTAGAGGAACTTGTTAGTGCTTATTGGTAAAGTAATAGCTAAGCAAAAACTTTCATTTGATGGCCAAGTTTTCATTCTCTTTTTATATTAAGTCAATCCTTAGTTATATTAGGCCAAAGATTCCAAGAGATTTGAATGCATTTTCTTGTGTACCTGCAAAGCCTCTAGATTTTGTGTGAGTATAGACATTAGAGCTTTCTATGAATCTTGATTACTTAATATCTCTTCTCAGTAAAGAATGTAATCAACAACTAAGGAAACCCTCCAAATATGCAGGTGGAAAACTTGTTCTGAGAGTTATGTCCCATAAGATAAGCCAAACCAATCCCATGGACCTCAACACTAGAAAGAGTACAGAGAAGAGCAACAAAGATGTTTAGAGGACTGGAGGCTAAAACCTATGAAGAATGATTTCAGGAATTGGATATGTATAGTCTAATGAAAAAAGGACTGGGGGTGACATGACAGCAGTGTTCCCATACAAAGGGGAGCCACAAAGAAGAGGGGTTCAACCCATTCTCTACAGGACCTGAAGGCAGGACAAGAAGCAACAGATGGAAACTAATCAAGGAAAGGAGCAACCTAGAAACAGGGAAAAATTTCTGGACAGTGAGAACAATTAATCAGTGGAATGTTTGACTTCAGAAATTGTAGGTGTTCCATCATTGAAGGTTTTTAAAGAACATATCGGACAGCCATTTATCTGGAATACTTTAGGGCAGTGGTGGGCAAGTGTGGCTCTTTTATGACTTGTGGACTTCAAATCCCAGAATCCTTGGGCAAGGCAACCTAAATAAAATGGAGGAAACATTTGAAATGGGTTCCTTACACTTACACCTCACCATGTTTTCTCCATTTTATTTAGGTTGCCTTTCCCAGGGATTCTGGGATTTGAAGTCCACAAGTCATATAAGAGCCACAATTGCCCACCTCTGGTATAGGGTCTCCTGGTTGAGTAAGGGGATCGTTTCAAATCCTGTTATTATGTTATTCTGACTGAGAGTGTATTCAGACATTCCCTAGTTAGAAAAAAATATGGTAGCATAAGCCCTACCTCAAATGAAGTACAACTAGGCTTCTTTCTACATCCATAAAAGGTAAGCTTTTTCCCCTCCCTGTATAAGATTGGTAATGAATCTTATATTTTCCACCCTTTAATATTAAAAATATCCTGATTCTCACAGGAACAGAAAAATTTCCACTAAAATGCTGCTTTCCCTTTAGCAATTTGGTCTTTCCAGGAAGTGCAGAGTAAGATAAACCTTGACTTACAATCAGTTGTTTAGTGACCATTCAAAGCTGCGACAACACTGAAAAAAGTGACTTAACAACTGGTCCTTGCAATTACAACTGACACAGAATCCCCATGGTCATGTGATCAAAATATGGGAACTTGGCTACCAGGATATATTCATAATGGTTGCAGAATACTGGGGTCATGTGATCATCATTGGCAACCTTCCAAGCTGTCTTCCTACAAGCAAGATCAATGGGGAAAACCATTTAATGACCGCATGAGTCACTTAACGTCACTGCTTTGCTAAACAACCATGGCAAAAAGTCACAAAATCAGGTATGACTTACTTAACAACATTCCATTGATTAGCAATGGAAATTCTAGTCATAGGCTGAGAACTACTTATAAGCCAGGGAACATCTTACAGAAGAAATGCATGTTCTTTGGCCATTTCAGTGGTGCTCTCATACAATACATACTTGCAATGCCACCTAACCATATATACGTGAATTTTCTATGATTTTTTTCCTCATCTACATATCTTAAGTCCCAAGTATCCTAAAAGAAATATTAATGTCATTTTTCCTCCTTCTAGGTCATTTATCATCTTTCAATGTGATGGAAAATAAATTGCTTCTGGTATTTATTTATTTATTTTAAAAAAAAGAAGGAACATTTCAAAACAATTGCATTGGTAGAATAAAAGGATCCTGGAATTATATTTCTTATGTGTGCAATTATCTCTTCTCTTTGGCTTCCCATTCTTTGGGGAAATTATGGGGAACATTTAGGGGGTGACATTGCAGTGTGCTGAAAACATAAACCCCTGTAAAAATACTTCTGCAGCCTTTCAGCGAGTAAATAAACTCCAAACACCATCCAAAGAAAATGGATCACTGGAATGAAATCTGAGGAAATCTGTAGAGCAAAGTATATTATAATGACAGGAAGGAAGGAAGGAAGGAAGGAAGGTAGGTCCAAGTTTCAATCCACTTAAATTAAAAGTCAATAAATTATAGCAAATGTCTGCTTTTCTACACTAGAAATATGTGATATATGTGATACCATATCTTTGCTTAATAATACAATTCCAACATTATTAAATGTTCATTATCTGATTGCCCAGTTTTGCTTCATGTACTGTACACAAGATTCTCACTTATACTAACATTTATATAACCTTCATAAACATTCTTCCTGTTCTTCCAGATAAATTACCTCAGAGTCTTCACATACTTACAAAGGTTCAGCAAATTTCTTAAAGAAATAGACAATGAACTGCCTTCAAGCCTTCCTTCAGCTTCCTGATTGAATGGGAAAAATTTGCTAAGAGAAAAATGTTACTAATCTTGGTCTAATATCCTCTGCTCTTCTGGGAATTTCCTATTTTAGACACCAAGATCAAATGTTGTGAATGTACTACTCTCTAAACACCTGATAAAAACCTTGCCTGATTATTAGGGTTTTGTTTTGTTTTTTGTAAAATTAACAGTAATTCCCAAGTCCCAAGATCCTTCATGATATCTGTCTGGTTTAAATATAAAGCGAACGCCTTCAGCTTGAGGGCAACATACATTTTGGGAATAAGTCCTAGTTAAACTCAATAAGCATTCAAGGGAGTCCTGCTCTTTCTCATATAGTGACCAAAGTTATATATCCAAGAAGCTGTAACATGGACAACAGGGTGATAATTCTTCCATGTTTGCTCCACAGCAGCTGGTATTTCAGATTTGGTGCCAATGATTCACGAGGTAGTAAACATTTTAAAGCCTGATTTTCCTGAAATTTATGTAGCAACTTTCAAACTGATGCCAGTGGGCATTGTGGTTTAACTCGGTGTGCATACACTGAGAAAGCACACAGAAAATGGCCTTGGTAGCAGAGAAGTGCACAAGTCACAATTTAAACACAGGCCTTTCCTATCCTCTGTGGCTTGCAGAACTGAAGGGAGTCTGGATCATTTTTCTTTATGATCCAGTAGATCACCCTTGAAACAGCTACCCAGGCTGCTATCTTTTCATATTTCAATCTCAGTTGGATCTGAGAAGAGGTGTCTTAAAAAAAAAAAACTTTTAGCAGTGATCTCCCGTATACTGTAATAACTGGTGAAAGTGACCTATGATAGTGGGAACGTTGTGGGTTCCGTCTGCTAGGGAGATACAGCTGGCAACACCCAGAAGGGCCTTCTCTGTGGTGGCTCCCTCTCTCTGGAACATCATCCCTCTGGAAATTAGACTGGCTCCCACTCTAACACTCTTTCAGAAGGCCCTGAAGATGTGATTCTGTCAGCAGGCCGGGGGAATCCAGAGCAGGATGGAGCCAATTAAATGGATGGTATGAATGTATGTTGTCACCAGGGTGGGTTTATTATTATATTATTTTATTATTTTTATTTTTTATTTATTTTAGATTGTGCATAACCCTGTAAACCACCTTGAGTCCACTACATGCAAGTAGGCGGCAGTATAAATTTTTGAAATAATAATTATAATAATAATCTTATTCTGCTGCCACAATTATTCTGTTGGCAAACTGATAAACTATTCACAACAAGCAATATTACCACAAGTAGTCAAATTAAATCAAATCAAATTTTATTCATCACATGCATATACATATGTAGTACGAAATGCAGTGAAATGTGTTTTCGACCACTCGTGAAGTAGTAGGCAAGGGGGGTAGTATGCACAGGGAGGAAGAGTAGATTATGGAGTGGTTAAGAGAGGTAGATTATTTAAGAGGTAGATTAGGAATTATTATAGTC